>JAVQJF010074239.1:0-11705 GCA_036023855.1 Gadopsis marmoratus
GAGTCTTTGTCGTGTTCTAATCCTTCATGGCCTCTTAGATCCTCTGCTGTCAACCAGGAAACGGTCAGCTCAGCCTTGTTAGCTGTGGACGTCCCTCCGAGGCTGTAAGAGACGCAAACTCATGCATGGAGCTTTTGGTGACCACGAAGTAACTTTTTGTGGCCGTGGTTAATGTCGAACCCTGCTCTTTGTTCAACCAGAAGCAGAAGTGAGAGGTGAGTTGTTACAGAATGACGATGGTGGTTCTGGTTTCTCCTAGATGAGGTGATCTGCTGCACCAATTCCAAAACTTTTGGCACCTATTAGTCATTTGGAAAAATAGGCTTAAAAATACCAGAATTACCCTTCAAGGAGACCGTTTCTGATATTTGGTGCAACCAGTCCTCAAACTAGAACTCGGTGACTTTAAAATATGTATTTGCAAATCCTTCCACCAATTTTAGTTCAGCTCCAGGCCTGTTTGGTGGTCTACAGACTATCAAACATCTGCTAAGCGTCATTACAAACTTACCTGACTTCTTCTGTATATAGAAATGACTCTCCATGATTAAATGGTGCAGCCTCATGAGGGTGACACCATTCAAACCTGTGAAAGTCAACTTCAAACAAGTTTATTTGTAGAAAAATGATTTACATTGCCTCACATTTAGTAAGATATTCCATTGTGGTTTTAGGCAACAATTAAAAGATGCTGTTGACAGCTCTGTCCGTAACATTGGCTTCACCTCCCGGCAGTGTTGAGGTGAGTGTAGGCTGTATTTAAGAGTATTGTCTGTGGTTTGATAATGGGACAGTTTGATGATGATCTAAATGTGCAGCCCTTCTCTGTGTTTCTTTGTTCGCTGGGTAATTGGAAGCTCCTTACACATAAATTGGCATGGAGTCAGGAGAGTCAGGAGGTTTCTGAGGTGAAGGAGTGGTGTAACTCACCCGGCTCACCCGTTGTTCATCTCGGATATCTAACTCCATCCAGACTAACTGCTGAGTCACCTTTTTAGTCTGGTAGTCACGTATGAAGTTTGTGGTTCTCTTCTGTCGTTTACATTATAAATCAACATTTAATGCAGGCAAGTAAACTACAGAGAATGTATCGTGTCTCTGCCTGAGGAGTGACAGTGTGGGAAAGAGCTTGGAACAATGGCTTTAAATACAACTGAACTGCAACTAATAATTATGTCTTTTGTATAGCCCTCAGAAGTAAGGACCAACACCCATCACTGGTTGATGGAGCTCAAAGTGGCGCATTTCTATTGCTTATTTGTCTGGCCTACAGCCCAGAATACTGGAAGGGTTTTTATGTGCACTTATGTAAAAAGGAGAGAAGCAACACATTTTTTTTATTATAAAGACTGTTTAGCATTTTACTTGGTAAACGACTTACAGAATGAATTGTTCCAACTCTGCATCGACATTAAACCATAATTATTGAGATAATTGTCAAACCTTAATTCAATGTCACAGAATGAGAGAGACATGCAGCGAGTTATCAGGTGTAAGTTCTATAATTCCCCGATGCCAAGACTTGTTGTCTTTTCTGATCGCATTAATTCGGTGTCCAGTTTCAGTGAGCCGGTCTGTCTGTGAAGAGTGGTTTTTAATTGGTTTCCTGTTGTTAGGTTCTGCAGACTGCACCATGCTTCGTTTCCTGTTTCCTCCGCTGGATGTGTCCACATCCTGACTTCACTTAAATCAGAGTCTGAGCTGGTGTGAAGCTGGCAAGCGCCAAGCACAGTCTTTGGTCTGTTAACCTATATGTCAGGACAACTGAAAATCATCAACCACTTTTTTCGACTTCTTTCGCCCAATGTTTTCACAACAGTCGGTTTAACCGTCTGTTAGTCTACCTGTCTGCTGGCTTACCTGCTGCTGCTGTTGAGCACTGTTTTAAGCAGAGGCTGACATGTATTAATACAAGAGGGTGGTTCGGGCACGTCGTCCTGTTCAGTGCTGGGGTCTGTTATTTACGTGACAATGCATGAATTCAACACGGACGGTAAATATTCACGTAGCCTAGATAAAGATGGAGGACGTAAAAACAGAATGTGTCATCAGGGAAGAAAACAAAACTACTGAAAACAACACAGCAGAAATTGACGGTATGGAGGCGTTTTGATTTGCTTCAGCTTACATTAACTGAGCCACCGTGAGGTTCACGTGTTTACTGCTAATTAGCAAATGTTAGCATGCAGGGCACAAAATTGGTGCCAGCCAATAAAAACACAATGCTAATCTGTTGGGTGGCAGGTAAAATGTGAACATTCACTGGCCATTTGGCGGAGACCAAAGTTAATTTTGCACCTGGTTAGCATGCTAGCATTGCATGGTGTACAGCCCCACAGAGCTGCTAGCATGGCTGTAGACTCTTAGTCCTTAGATACTAAAAGTCATTTCAATATAAATATCCAGTAAATCAATTCAATCAACTTTCAATGTTTAAAATTCAGCTGAAGCTTCAATTCCTTTGAGCACTTTTTAGAATTTAACTGCTATTTCAAGTTCTTTTGGTATTTGTTTCGTCTGCCACTTCAGCTGTTTCAGTATTTCAAATGTTTCTGGAATTAAGTCTTTATTAAGTCATTTTTGATGAGACACAACATGCTTTTTGCTTTTTCCCCAAATTTCTTTTTTCTGAAATGTTGGTCCACTGTATCTCATTTTAACTATTCATAGTTAATTATCTGTGAATCACTCATTGGTTGATCTGCTCATTGACAAAATAATAAAACCTTTATTTATATTAGCACCTTTTAAAAACAGAGTTTACAAAGTGCTTTGACAGACAAAGCTAAAGCAGAATACTCAGAAGAAAAGACATCTGTAATCTGGTCACAAGCTAAAACATTTGGAAAAGACCAATTCAATTCATTTGCATATTGTCTGCTTTAAACACAGCTGGAGTTGATGTCACTAAACTGTTACCTCCTCTCATTTGAGTTTTTATAAAGTCTGACAAAGTATTTGAGTAAATGGTGTCAGTTTAAGGACTTTGGAACGACGGGTTTCTTGTTACAAACCTCGTCAAAGGGCCACCAGATAATCTGCTAGATGATTAACAGGACAGCGCAAAAACAAAGAAGATGTCTCTGCGGCACTTCATTCAGTGCTGTTCAGTCAGAGACGGGCTGCATGTGGATTCAACGGGACAATAGTAACAAGAAATAGATAATTGTGGTGCATAAATGCAAAGCTGTCAACATCTCTAAGGAAGCTTACTGTCAAGGAGGCACTTAATTCAAGACAATGCAAATACGGCTGACATGCAGGGTTTCCCCAGGAAGTGATGCGCTCTGCGGGCTGCTCTGATTAAACACCACGATGGAAACCTACACCGCGATCAATCAATCGCTGTCTTCTCCCAATGTCACTCTGAAAGAACCAACGTTAATCACACGATCAATTTCATTACTATATAACTGTCTAAACCAGGGCAGACAGAAACGGGCTGTATCGATTAATCAATTAACATTTTATTTTTTTAAAGTTTTATAATTCTTCTGATGTTGGAGGGAAACCCGTACGCAGCTGTCCTGCCTCTAGAGTCTGTCAACTAATGATGATTTTCATTAGTTGTTAATCTGCTGATTCTTGATTGACCAAAAAAAGCCCAAACCCCAAAGATATTCAGTGTGTAGGATCACAAAAGGCAAAGAAAATGGGCGAATAATCACGGAGAAGCAGGAATTAGGACATCTGACATTTGTGCTTGGAATTGTGGGAGGGCATTACCTCCTTTCCTTTAGAAAAAAGGATGGTTCAGTGTATCCTATGCAAAAGGATACAAGAAAGGAAGTATCGAAACAACTTTCCTTGGCATTTAGGGAATCCAGCAAGCTCTCTTCATGGCTGCCACTCATATAGTTCTGGGTAATTTCACTCAGTTGTGTTTGCTGGTAAAACACCCACCCAACCTCGAACGGTCAGCCTGTGACTGCAGCTGTCCTCCCGTCCTAAAGGGGGCAAACCAGGAGTCTAGATCCCCACCAGGTGGAGGAGAGTAAGCTCCTCTTAAGCTCCTCCTAATCAGAAACAATCCTCTGAGCCTCTCACCTCTCCTCACAAGACTCTTCTTCTCTGTTCTTCTCTGTTTGCTCTGTAGAGCAAAGGACGTTTGCTCAAAGGAACAGGGGCAGCACGACAACGGCATCGATGCTGCTTTTGTTCGTATTTGCTTAATGAGGGATGAAGAGATGTTACAGGACGTCTGCACACGTTGGAGGGTAGATCCTGGATGTCTGATGCTAACTGAGTCTTGGCTAATGCTAACTTAGTTAACGGCTGGCTTACTGTCTTAGTGGTGGACCTGAAGAGAAGAAGAGGAGGCCACGTGAAAGCAGTCTGTACAGTCTTTCCTTGCTCCTGGTCTCGACCTGATCGAAGGTGATCACACCTGCTGCCAAGAGGACGTCCATAAACCGGTCATGTTGCACAACTTTGAAACGTCTGGAAGAATGTTGGAAAAAGTCCGACATAAGATCCTCACACTAGTGACGACGCTTGACGAAGATCTCGTTGATCTGCCAAATTAAATTAGCTTGGAGATATCGGTGCCGATCTTCTGTCTGACTTTTTAGCCTTCAGTTTGATTTCTAACCCGGCACTGTAAAAGTTTCTGTTTATTTCACATGAGAGATTTCTGTGTTCTCTACGTGTTTGCACTCCTCTCACTGGCTTGCTGTGTGTGGCTGCAGTCAGAATGTGGAAATAATTGAACCTAAACTTGATGGCCGTCATTTGGTTATGTTGCCAGGACACTGTCAGGATCAGGTTTTGTTTCAAAGCTCCGTTTTCAGATTTTAGGGGCTTTAAAACATGTTATTCAGTATGATGTCCAAACTATTGTAACTGATATGAAAGACAGACAAGGACAGGCTTTAAAAAGCTTCTTTTAAATTAGAAGTGATGTCTTGCATATCTGAAAGCAGCAAGGCACCAGGAGGAAACAACCCTGTGTATGACTGCTTATGCATCGATTTATCTTTCTTGAGGTATCTTTCTTTCTTAAGTAATTACTAAATTAGAAGAAATGAGCAGTTTCTCAGGTTGTCTTCGGTGACTGAACATTGTTTGTTCTCCCTGCGATTGTCTTCTAGAGACAAATGTTTGTGTTTGCAAACCTTCAGATTCTGCTGCAGGTTGCGGTTTTATTTTTATGGGGAAATAAGTCTTAACTAGGTTGTAGTTGACATTTTAAGGTCTTTAAAGAAGTCTTGCATTTGCAGCTGTGAACAGGTTGTGTGCTTGGACGGCGTCTCCCTCACCTGTGTGTCACCTCTCGGACGCTCTGAGCCTGCTGGCCGGACCAGCTCAGGCTTGTACATGAAGTCCTCAGCTGTGTTTCCATGAACGTGTAGAAGTAACGCATTGGAAAAGCTTTTTCCACTCGCTTGAGGTGGGGGTTTTTTTTTTGTTTGTTTTTTTTTTTTGTGGAAAAAGAGTTGATGCTCTAAATGGGATGTGGAAATTCTGATGCAGCAAACATTTAACTCGCATGACTGATCAGCGTCTCCGGACATCAGGAAACATGGCCGACAGCAGCTGACGTGAAAGAACAACTCAAAACAAATTCCGAGGACCTCTCGCCATGTTTCTTCCGTAGATGGGTTAGATGGGAAAGGCGGCTGGTTTTGTTTCTCTAATTCTTCTCTTTACTGGGGGCTTACAGCCGTGTGGAAAGCATAGCCTATAGCGCCAACTACTGACCAAACTACGCTTTGCAACAAGCCGAGTTTATTCGCGCCAAACCAGTTTCTTTGCGACATTTTTAAAAGTTTGTTTATTCAGTCGTTAAGTCCTCTGGACGATTGATTGAATAGACAGACGACTCCTGTCACCACTGAACCGCTGGGTTGTTGTTGTTTTATCAAGTCTAGCGGCAGAGATCAGATCTGGCTGCTTCAGGTTCAGTTACAGGTGAACCGCCGAGCGTTTGGCTGTAGTTTTCTCCTCTTCAGATTCTGGCTGTGAAAATATTGGAAGTAGATGAGAAATACCTGGAAGTCATTCACCACTGTAGCCATGGAGGCAGGTTTATCCTCGCACTGCTCAGCTGGCAGCGTTTGTGTTGACGGCCTTCCTCAGTGGACTGAACAAGGCCCAGTATCAAGTCTAGCAGAGCTGTGTCGGTTTATTACAGGACTGTTTACACTGGGTTTTGATTTGGAGAGCAGGATCCTCTGCAGATAATCACAGCTCTGTTGGAGAAGTTGTTGTTCTGTAAAACACTCTTACAACAAACTACCAGAACTGTAAACACTTCCACAGACCTCGACCTCTGTGGGTATTTTAGCCACGTAAACGGTGTAACCATCTCCAAAAGGGAGGCGCATTGGATACACTTCCTTGATGAGATATCATGTGCTTGTTTCTTATGAAGTGAATGTAGTATGTGTTGTTGTGTGTTTGTGGTTTTTCATGTTTTAGCATCATTGTGACACTCTGTTCCTGGAAAGGTTGTGGCTCTCCCGTTTGGCATGCACTTGTTGTTGAGCTGGTTGTGATCACCTGTAATTAGCCTCACCTGTGTTTGTATTGAATGTGTAATTGCCAGAATACACGCTGAAGAAGGAGGCCTCGCCCAAAGCGTTTTGTGTGGCGATATTAAAAGGTCATATTGGACCGATGTCCTAGTGTTTCTAGGACATCAGTCGTTGTTCACCACATGAAGCAGCCAGTCAGCACACATCTTTATTGTGATATAGAATTTCAAATACCACGAGAGAGACTTGGACGCATGTCGCTCAGTGCAGAAGAATCCGTTCCTGTCTGGTTCACTGAAGCTTTTCTGTCTGCGTGTTTGTGTTGCAGCTTTCCGAGAGACAACCCTCCAGTGAAGATGAGACCATGGTCCCGGTACTAGCCCCCAGAAAAGCCAGCGAACTCCCCGTCAACGAAGTAGCGTGTATCCTGCAGGTACGCTGTCCTCAGACCGGGATACACGGCTGTAACCGTTCTCGAAGACAAAAGTCAAAGAGCAGTGGACCTCCAGGTCTTCAGTCTGCCTCTCAGGACTCACTGTGACAGCAGCAATCGACATCATGTCATCATTTGACACCAGTTGTTTTGTCTAAAGTGATGACTGTAACCAAATTATGAATTATTGAAGTTCAGATGGATAGATTGATTAAAGCATCCAGCTGCTCAAAAACACAGCAGTGAACAGAGTCTGCAACCAGAACTACTGCAGAGAGCTGTCACTATGATACATTATGTGTAAAAATAATGAGCCTTATTGTGATTTATCTTTATCAGATAAGTCCATACCTACTTCCCCAAAGGCAGCTGCTCAGCAGTACCTGTAAACACAAAAAGAAAGGTTGTGTCTAAGATTTAGCCACCAAATCTAAAATCCTCCACTGTCCTGTATGGTGGCGTTGTTGTTGACAGGCCGAGCTGCAGCTGGGTCTGACCCAGGAGGAGGTGAGCCGGAGGAGGGCCTACCACGGCTGGAACGAGTTCGACATCAGTGAAGACGAGCCGCTATGGAAGAAGTACATCTTACAGGTAACCAATCAATCACATTCAAACTGTGTCTTATTGGACTGGGATGATATGCTTATCTTCGATTTGATACTATCACGATACTTTGGTTCCGATTCGATATGTATTGAGATTCTTAACTATTGCATTTATATATAACAATTTATCATTTATTTTTTAACACTAGACCATGGGAAGAAGTTGAATCCTACACTTCAAGAGACTTTGTCATATTTCCAAAAACAATGCAAACAGTTTTATTTCAGCAGCATCATTACTGTTGTGGTAAAAAAAGTGGTACATAAAATATTATATATTCAGCATCAGCCATAACTCTGAGCACCGACGGGTGAAGAACATTGATTATCTGGTTACCATGGCACCTGTCAGTGGTGTCAGAACAGTTTGTTGCATATGGAGACGCTCAGGGTGTCGTGCTGTCTGGATGTTACGGATGATCATAATAATATTGATTCAGGAATTAAACCTAATCATAGCTGCATACCAACATGCTGCACATGTTCCTGAACAAAAGGAACTCAAAGACGATGGAGACCTGGCTGCCACATGGAGGTGTTGTTGTTAAAAACATACAAGTACATATCTTATGTACATTAGTGTAAGGAAGAGAAGCAAACATACAAAGGGATGTTCCACATATCATCGTGGATAACAGTGTAATAAATTACCAGCCATGGGTTTATCTTGATGACGCGGTCTATAAAAGGCTGACATATCAATAGAAAATATCCGTCTTTGTGCTATCCGTTTCTTTTACTTCAAAATGGTTAGACCAGGAACACCGAACACGAGCCTCTGTCAGATTTGAGCGGTTAAATCATGGAAACAGCCTGAAGGCCTTCTGTAGCTGCTCTGTTTTGTCCACATGAACTCTGACAAGGACAGAAGCCGAGCAGCCGGAGGAGGGACGGGAGAAGAGCAACACTACACAGATGTTAAATAGAGAGAGGAGGGAGGAGACAGAGGACACAAGGAAAGGAAGTGAGGAGGAGACAGAAGACAGCAGAGTGAAGAAGAGAAGAGGAGGTGTTTTAGGTGTCATTTTAGCCCCTTTCGCACGTAAAACCGTTGAGATTTCAGCCACAATCTTCAGGGTTTCAGGTTTCCATGTAGAAACTGTTCACACCCGACCTGAAGGGCTGAAAGGTGAGGAGGGGGCTTATTATGGAAGAATAGAAACAGGTTCTTTAAACTACAATACTGCACATACATACATACATACATACATACATACATACATACATGAATAGTAACTGCACACAGTCACACATGCAGTGTGGAGATAAGGACGTTGTCTTGCAGGTATTTTTGTGTTTTGTTTTGAAGCATCCTTACAACAAACGTTTATGTTTTGATGTTCTGATTTAAAATCAAACATGTTTAATATCATCGTACCCTTTTTGCCTTGGCTCGTGGAAACGGTGCAAGTTCAGTGACTCGAACATTGTCATCAACCAATCGGTGTGCGCTGTCTCCAGCGCCAAACAGGAAGCAGCTAACTGGGTAAGATGGTGACCATGGAGGAGACTCCGGGGAGGCGCAGGAACGTGACCAGTGGAGGAGGCTGGAGGAGTGAACACGACGTGTCCTCCTGTTGCCGCTCCGTTAAACAGCTTCTCTTCTTGTAAATTTCCACCCGGAGCATGATGGGAAATAATCTCAAAGGAATCTAGTTGTAGTCTTGCAAACAGTGATGATGCAAGATCTTAGAGTCTGTGACACATGAGCCTCATAAGACACGTGAGTCTTCAGATGTGAAAGGCTGTCAGACTTAAGTCTTTAAACGTCTGGTAGTGCATGATGACATTCTTTGCTTTGTGGCTGCACTTTAATTACTCGCTGCTTCATAAACAAGGAAACGAGAGGATGTACTTCTGGTGTGTATTTATTATTATTTTGTGTCAGTTGTCAATAAGGGCAGCCACTCTGGCAAAGATAGACTCCGAGCGTAACGAGAGAAGCGCGTGGAGAACACGATGGAGATACGAGCTTTCTGTTAGTTTCACGACTTTGTAGGGCTGCTTCTTGATTAAGCATGAAACGGTCACGGCTGCTGGAAGTGGTTTGAGAGAGTCTGGTCTTAAACTCTGCTCTCCTGCACGTTGTGCTGCAGGTGGTACAATCCAGCAGCTCTGTGGATTAAACAGTTAAGTGTTAAAAGTTTTTGCTGCTGCTGCGCTCAGTCATGTCGTTGATGTGGAAACCGGGTCATTTGGATGCTGGAGCTGAAAATAGAGCAGGAGCTGTTGGCCCAGCTTCACTCGGTGAGCGCCGCCTTTCTGCTGCGGATGATTGACACTTCTTTCGGCTCGTCCATACATCAGTGGCTCTGCATTAAAAAGACATTAACAGGTCGCGATATAAATGTTTTAACTGTCCCCCACCCATCCTCACAAAGACAGCAGAACACAGACACACTTTGTCGTTGATTATATATTTAGTTGTAACGCAGCTCTCTCTCTCCCTCTCTGTAGTTCAAAGATCCTCTCATCCTGTTGCTGTTGGCGTCGGCCGTCATCAGCGTCCTCATGCACCAGTTTGATGACGCCATCAGCATCACTGTGGTACGTTACACCTCACGCTACAACAGCACACTTCAGTGGCTTGTTTCTGTAGTTTTCTCCTCCTTCCCTGAGTGAGCGCCACGGCGACCTGCACTTCTTGTAATGTTATGAATAGAAACCGCAGTTTATGGCAGCGTCAGCACTGGATACGATGTAGAAACATGCAGGAAATGCTGTTTTTGCCTGTGAGTTTAGCATTATTAGATTTAGTTTCTTTCTGGATCCCTGTGGGAAGATGCTGTTGCAGCAGTGAATCATTTCACTTATGTGCAGGACGAGGCAACAACTGAGAAAAAGGAAAACGTTAAAGAAAATGTGTCTGATATCAGAGAAGAGTCCTGCAGTGTTCAACGCCGCAACCATCTATCCGTAGAGCCGCAGCAGTAGTGGAGCAAAAAATGTACAGTTTGTCTTGAAGGTGACGCTAATAGGGAAGGTCAAATCAAAGCCATTAAAGTGGCTGGCTCCAAACTGCCCGCAGGAGGTCGTCGTTTGCATAATCTTGTTTAAATTGATCTAAAATAAAAACCGTAGACGTATAAAGAGAACTGGACGCAGCGTGGGAGGCGGGGCCTCGTTCATTCCTATGAAAGCTGCTCAGCGGCGCATGAAGCCAGAGAAGTTCCACTTCTGGTATAAAATGACCCAGATCTTCCTCACAGCTTCCTGGTTGTGCAGCCAATAGAGCAGCACCAGCGTTTCCTTTAGCCCCGCCTCCCAACCGCTCACTTACATGAATGACAGTGACTCTGTAACTCTGGATTCAGCTGTTTGTGCATTTTACAACTTTTAGGGCGTCATGATGTAAATAAGGGATATTTAATTGTTCGCACCTCAAAATAAATGATCCTCTGATTTACAGACGTCTCTTTCACAATGTCAGTCTGTGGGGGAAAGTCTCTCCAGTATGCGTCACGTGACCCGGAAGTTGTAGTTGCACGCTTTGGCCACTATGTCAAACTGGTTTCCAAAGCCCGATGCACTTCCTGTGGGGGTTGAGCTCGAGCATTCATTCTTTTAGCAGCTGAAAGCAAAGACTTGTCTTTCGGTTTATCACGTCGTACACGCTCCTGTCGCAAATTGATGACCTCATCATTACGTGCATCGGTGAGACACATTCCAGTAAGATTAATAGTTCTGTGTGGACAGTTGGTAGGTAAACATCAGAATCATTTCAAGTCATCTCCCAATGACACACAGACACACACATCATAAATCTCAACAACGTGTCATACAAGCTGATTGGTTGATCCAACTCCTGTTGGGAGAGCTCCCATGCCAAAATCAACATAGTCAATGGGGCGTGAGACGGAAGGATAAAGCTTTTTAAGCCAAAGGAAGATGCCTTAGGTCACGGTGAAAGTGTAAGCCTTCAGACAGACAGGGTGTGACGAGGAGCCACCGAGCAAACAGCACTCTGCACCATCACACTGTTTGCTTGTGAACTCAAGCTGTAGGTTGTTTGTGTGTCTGTGTAAGATTCATTACAGGCATTGAATCTCTTTCAGGAACGCCCTGATATCACATTCAATTCAATTCAATTCAATTCAATTTTATTTATATAGCGCTATATCATAACAAAGTTATCTCATAGCACTTGTTAATATAGAGCAAGTCCAAGCCAACTCTATATGTACAGACCCA
>JAVQJF010074240.1:0-48317 GCA_036023855.1 Gadopsis marmoratus
GGAGGGGGGGGGTTCACATTAAAGAGCGGCTCCACCAGATATACCATAATATATCTCCAAATCCAGCTGCAGCTGAGTTTAACCAAATCTAATACTGCAAGGCTGCCTTTGTCGTTATAACGGAGGGGGGGGGGGGGGCATTTGTTCCGTCCCATCAGAACTCCAATCATTTGTCACGTTGACCACTTCACTGTTCTCGGTTACAGCTGTTCACTTGGATCCACCACGTCAGTGTAGTTCAGGACCAAATGAGCGGCTTTGCCGTCCTGGGTGGTGGATCAGGTGGATGAGGTGGATGAGGTGGATGAGGATGATCAGCACCAGGAGCAGCGCCTGCAGCGAAGCAGCTTGTCAGGGACCAGCTGACCTTCACAGGCCTTCACACACCGCGCACGGCCCAATCTGCACACATCCATTTAGTGTTTAGAGTCTTAAAATGTTAAATCTGCGCGGGAGTCTTGAAAAGTTAAAAAGTTCTGTTTTATAAAACATCTGAGGGGAGCTGGGAGTTCTTTGAAACTGCACTTTGAACAATTTCCAGCAGGCAGAGGCCACTTGCCTTGTCTTTTGCTCTAATTCTACTGTCCATGCTGAAAAACCTTATATAATTATCCTAAAATCTTCTTGCAATATTCAATTCAATTCAGTTTTACTTCTATAGCGCCACATGATAAAGTTATCTCATAGTTCACACAGAGCAGGTCCAGACCGGCTCTTTACTACAGAGACCCACCATGAGCAGCACCAGGAGACAGTGGCAGGAACCAGAACCAGGACATCTGCCTCGACCGGTTGGAATGAGGGGGCAGAGCACTACTATCATGAGATAAGTGGTTCACTTGCCCTGCAGGTGCAAGAAATCCATAAAATAAACAACCTGCTGAATTTCTCCACAGAAAGAAAACACAAGATAACAAACAGGAAGCCACCCAGATAGCCCTACCATGTTGCTGCAGATATATCCGATAGCAAACATTAAATATTGTACGTTGCTGCATGCACTCGAATGTAAAGCTGAGTGAGTTTAGTGAAATGTGCTTCATAAATAAGATGGTGTGGCCTTAAAGAGACTCTGTGCTGCCGGGGCTTGGTGTGTCGCCTAGTGGGAGTTTGCTGCAGTAAGCTGTTACCTTGCTGTTACCCAGAGGGCTTGTTTCACATCCAGTTTATAAAGAGTGACGCCGCCTCCCCCACCGAGCTTAACACTCCCGTTATTATTCCAATCAGCATTAATATTGCTCGGCCTCAGCGGTTCCTCCTGTGGTACACTGGAGCTGTAGCCTTGTGTAACTCACCTTTGCACGGACAGCTGTGCAAAAATCAAGCGAGCTTATCCACAGGAGTCCGTTTGGGGGGGGGGGACGGACAAAGTAAATCCACGCCGGTCTGCCTATTTGTTTTTATTACTTTTCCCTTCACAGTATCCTCATCTATCTCTCTTCTCATCCCCACGCTTGCTGTTGTCAGAGGACGGAGCCATCTGTCCCCAACATTGCAGTCGCTTTAACCTCACGCAACCGTTTAGCTCAGCTCGCTGGCGCTCAGGCCGCCGTGCCGACAGGACGCTGGAGCTGCCAGTCAGCAGGCCGGACACCAGAGCTCACCTCTCCTGTCTCTGCCTTTCTGTGCTGCCTCACAGACACTGATCATCTCAGACAAGACAGCAACACTTGCTGCTGTCTCCGTGCAGCACAATGCATCAGTCTCTCCTCCATCCCATATTTGCTCTCCTCTCTATTGTCATCCCACCTCGCTCTCAATTAGAGAGGAAGGGAGGAAAGTCAGATTTTAAAGCAGCTGGTTGATGACTTCGATCACTGTCCCACACTTGAAACGCAGACTTAATACACGATAAACAGTACACGCCCCTTTTCAGGTAAATTACGTACTTTCATTATAGTAAGTCTAAGTACCTATAGCTATACTATACCCTGCTTCTCCATACAGTGTAGTCCTCTATCACCCTCAGGTCCACAACACCCCTACAGGGAAGTTCCATCACGGTTTGCCCTCTGCATTCGTGTCTTGACTAACCCTTTAAATCTGGTTTCACTGCTTAACAGAGTCTGCAGGCAGCAGTGTTCCTGTCTAACCTCCTTCAGCAGCCGTCCTCTGTTCTTCTTTTGACTTTCACTGTGATGACTTCCTCCCACAGCTTGGCAGCCTGAAAACCTTGCAAAATTTGAAAAACCCTCCCCCGCTGCTCACGGAAAGTGGCAAAAGCTGTGTTGTTTGAATTTGTCTTGCACTTTTAATTCCTCCTCTCTTTCTTTTTCGTGAGCTGAACATTTCAGCTGAAGCAACCCTGTGAATTCACATCTCTTCTGCACAAACTTGCCGCTATCTTCTTCTCGGCGTCTCCCTCGCCATCCGTTCATTCTGCCCTGCTCTTATCTAAATGTCACATACATCAGCCGCACATCTGAGGTTCCTCCTCCCAACTAGCCACTTGCTTCTGCTCCCTCCTTACATCCTCCTCTGACCCCACTGAATCAAAATCTGTTCCCACCATCGGGGCTGCGAGCTCTTCTCTTGACCTCATCCTGCCTTCAAGACTATTGCTGCTCTTCTGCTCCTTTTCAATATGAGGTGACATGAAAGTAGCCTAAAGGTCACCTTGACCTCCTCCCCTTCCTCTTCTCTGGAAACCATCCCTTATCACATTTTAGGTAAATAGCTTCTTTGATTGGTGCAATATCTGTGTGGGGGTGGGCGCCTAAACTCGCTTGTTATATGGATTATTTTCCAAATGACAGACCTCTGAGCAGCTCAAGCAGGTTTTGTGTGTAGCAGTTACACCTTCGTTAGCTGGTCAGTGGATCTAAGCAGAAGTTCCCTTGTTCTGTCAGAACTAAACATGAATGACATGAGTGAAAGTTGTTGGGGGACAGCACCAAAAGTTGATATTGCTGTGTTTTCTTTACTACATATGTGCAATATTTCAGTCAGAAAACTAGCGAACTGATCAGATATCATCACCACATGTAAGCTAACGATGTATATTTGTTCAATTCGGTTTTATTTCTGTAGCGCCATATCGTAACAAAGATATCTCATAGCACTTGTTCATACAGAGCAGGTCCAGACCGACTCTTTATTACAGAGACCCAACAAATCCACCATGAGCAGCACCAGGAGACAGTGGCAAGAACCAGAACCAGGACTAGAACCAGGCTCTGAGTGGGTGCTCATCTGCCTCGAGCAGTTGCCTCTATAATTTGTAGGCGTCGTGTCAACCTTTTGTAACTTAAGGCCCACTTCTGTTTGCTAAAAGCCCTCTGAGGACCACCTTCCCAAATAAGTGAGAAAAAAACATCCCTTCGTGTTTAAAGGGGAAACATTTTACAAAATGAGATCGTTTCGTCTTCCTTCAGCAGCTCAACCTCTTGCAACGTTTCTGAGCGAGAATTTCTGTTTCGGGTTAAACAAAAAGGATCTTAGTCTTTAACAAACGGTCCGCCTCTGTAGGGATCCATCCCATCATGTTGTTAGAATAACAGTCTGAGCCTGTCAGCTGCAACAACAAGCACTTTTAGTGGACGCACTTTTCTCAGGTGCAGTTTCCCTGAAGGATTAATTTTGCAGCCTTTGCAGCCCGTTCACGGACGCTTCTTTTCATGTGAATTCCTGAGTGCGTTTAGATCTAAAAATAATAACTAGCTTTGTTAATTACCAAAGAAAAAAAAATTTAATCTAAGCATTTGGCAGCCCACCATCCCTGGGCTGACCACCATCCTGCAGCAAGTAAACTGATTGATTCTACTTTATTATAATGTGCCTTAGCCAGACCTTCACCCGGCCAGACTTGTGGAGGTCTGAAGAAAATGTCATCTGAAGAAATCAATAGATGTCTGTCCATTGTGTGAGTGGTCTGGCTGCAGAGATCACCTTTTATAAAGGCTGTTTAGGTTTTTTTTGCTTTGAACCATATGAACCTGAGATGCTCCCTGCCGTGTTTGCTCACCATGAATCTCTCGTGATTCATCTCCTACCGGAAACACATTTCTGCCCTCACCGGGGCCTCTGCCGCCACTTACGCCGTCAGGGCCGCCGTGCCACTGCTGCTGCTCTTCTCCCAGACTCTGCCATCGCATCCCACAACTTTCCCTAGCATTGTTAGCGCTGACAACACTGAACTCTCCTTTTCTCCTATCGACACACATATCGAGGCTTGCACCTCTGCTTGCCAAGCTGACATCTGCGGTTGAACGCCTGCCAAGCCCGTCAATCTCGGCACGTTTATTTTTTCTTCTTCAGCAAATCCTACCTTTTTGCCGAAGCCCTCGGTTTCACTGACAACACCGCACTGTCTTCTGCCCAGACTACCAAGAATGGTGTTAAGTCACGCGCGATGCAACCACAACCACCTCCTCCTTCTCCTCTCTTCTTGTTGTTCACATTCTATCATGGCTTGTCTGTACAACTACAGCTCCCTCCTGGCTGGCCTCCCATCAGACCTTTCTCCAGCCTCTACAGCTCATACAGAAGGCTGCAGCCTGTCTCATTCACACTAAATTCTTCCATTTCACCCCCTCCTCACTGGCTCTCTGGCTCCTCATATTGAATTCAAAACCTCAGCTCTCTTCTCCCTGTGTTCCCAGTGGTGCGATGACCTCCCCACCTCCTGACAGGACTACACACTCGCTCTCTATCTTCAAGTCAGAACTAAAAATTCCATCCAGCCGAAACATTTCATGTCCACCTTTCCCCCTCTCTACCTTGTGTGCGCTTGCATCTGATCTCACTCTTTACACATTAAAAACTATTAATGCGTGACTGCCCTTACATTCCTTTGCCAAAGCAATTCTCTTTACACGACTAGTCCGCATGCATGAATTTCAATGTGTGTGTTGAGCTCGAGCTTTAAATGTAATATATCTAGTTTCCACAGAGGCCAGACCTTTCAAATAGCACTTCAATAAATTGTTGCATATAGATCTGTTTCTGTGGCTGATTAATGTGGGACTTGAAACAAGCAAATGAAGCCATTAATAAAAAACACCATACACCAATGGAAATCATTCTGCAAAAACTACTTTGTTTCCCATGGACACCATTAAAGCCATTTCCACTGTGGGAGCAGTTGTAGCATATTGTAATAATTACCTTGAGGCATGCTAACAGAAACCCGGGGCATATTTGAAACTGGACTATCTCTAATTGCCCACGTTGTTTCAATTCTTAATCAAAATGAACACACTGTGATGCTCGGGGAACACCAACCCAGGAGAGGACTCACAAGCACGACCCGAGACGAAACAGATAGGAAGCACTCAGTCTTTTTAATTCAGATGACACGTTGGAACAGAAGGGGGGGGTCTGGTCAGTCGGCGGCACGGGGCCCGACACACACCAGATACTCTTCGTGCTTATTTCTACTGATCCCACTTTGCTGTTTTGGCTTTTCAAAGTGTCCAGAAAGCAGAATTAGCTCAGCTGGAAGAACCCAAAACACAGCAGTGGTTACAGTTTTAGCTGCCCGGCTTCGTGCTGGATGTTGAACGAGTTATTGACCTGCCAATATATTCAGCACACGCATGAATCAGACCATTGCCAAAAGCAAGACGAGGTGTGTATAAAGAATAATTGCTAAGTAAAGCATCAATGCCAAACTCAAAGGGTTCCCAATCCAATGTGTTAATTTGATTTTAATTAGTCCAGGCATCTAATGTCAGTCCCTCTGCTGCTGATTTACAGGAATAGTTTGACATTTTGGGAAAAACGTTTGTTTGCCTTCTTGCGGTGAGTCCACATGACCAAATCTATGCAGATTTTCTAACCTTTGGACAGAACCAGGCTTCCTTTATACTAAGCCAACTAGCTGCTGGTTCTTCCTTCATTGATTTTGACCGCACAAACATTAGCATGGTATCAATATTCTCATCTAACTCTCAACAAGAAAGGGAATAAGCGTATTATGATGTTCTATGAACTACTCCTTTAAGGTCAGAGGTCATGTCTTGTTATCACACTGGTCAGGTCTCCATCCAAATGTAGCAAACGTGAACAGAATTTCCGGAAACTTGGTAAAAGAAAATGTGAATTAGTGTGCATTTCCATCCACAACTGCTATTCGAATATTTAGGAGTTGGTTCACTTTCATTCAACCAGTACAGAAAAAGAGGGCGCAACAAGATGAGGTCATTTAAGGAGCGCCAGTCAAACCTCAAACAGTGGGAAAACCACAGTAAGGTGTGCTGGAAATATGACATTTCTGTTTGCTTCACATATTAATTTGAGGTCTGCTGCTGTTTTTAGCCTCCTCTGTGGTTCGGAAGCTTCAGCGGACATTTAAGTCACATGCTTCATGTACATTATTATTTATCTGCTACGTGTGTTTCCATTGCACTTTGTCACATTTTGCTTTTTGATACAACAGCTCTTCCTCAGCCAAGTGTGAAAACCTTTTAGCGATATTTAGAGGGTTGTTTGTTTTTTCTAATTTTTTTTAGATCTTTTCAACTTTTGCAGAAAAACAGGTGGATGGAAATGCACTTATTGATCGTTTGCAGAAGCAAAGTTCTTTCTCTCAGTTCCCAAAGCACTTTACAGATTGGTATTATCACACAAACCAATGGAAACGAAGCTGCCATGCGAGGTGCTGGCCTCCATCGTGGGCAACTTATGGTTCAGTGTCTTGCCCAAGGACACGTTGACATGAGGACAGGAGGAGGATCAAACCGCCAACCTGCTCTACCACCTGAGCCACAGCTGCATACAGAGTTGTGGCTTTCACTGCATGCAGACACCAGCATGTTTACTGATGAACGTTTGGTGAGACCTGGACTCCTCTGGGTTGTGAGGAAGGGACCCCCCCCCCCCATGTCCCTATAAGGGCCTCAGACTGGTCGCTGCAGTGAGATGGAGGTGAGGTGAAGTTTGAAACGACAAGGAGAATGAATAGTGGAGGGGCATGCTTTAAAAAAGCTGCAGACTAATTGGAGAATAATTATCCTTTAGCAGTACTTCAGCTAGCGAATAAACTCTGTGAGTTGAGGTCAAATATATCTGAGAACCGATTTCAGGCATCAGATTGGCTCTAAACGAAATGACAGTCGTTCATAATAAGATTCACCACAAAGAACACTTTACATCAATACTCTCAGAATCTAAAGCTTTTCGGTCGTCAGAAAAGACAAGCCAACAGCTCCTATTCGACTGCAGAGCAACAAACCGAAGAGATGAAACACTTTGCAGTAACACTGCATTTATGCTCCCACCTATTTGCCATGCCAGCAGCTAATTTGAGCCTCTCTGATACATCTTGCTCTGGCATTCTTGTCTGTTGGCAGCGCGTGCCTCTGTAAAGCTAAACCAGCGACTGGCAAGTTCTTTAGGCAGATGGTTCGCCCATCTATCCACTGTTCACTGTGTTATTAATTCTGCCAAGAGCTCTCTTTTTCTTTGACTGAGACTGAGTCATTGAAGAAGGGATGCATGTTTGCACTTCTGGTGGCGTTAAGCGGTAGCAGCATGACAAAAACCAAAACCCTGATAAAACTATCGCATTTATTTAAAAAAGAGAGTGGAAATGGAATCAAGCCAAGATTAACCTAAAGACAAGACAACGTCAAGAGGCAGAGATAAAAAAGGAAAGAGAGACATAAAAGCTAAACAAAGCAATGGCCACGCCAGCTGAGGGGCATAATGAAGACCGAGGCTGAACTTATCTGCTCTCTCCTACAACTAGGCTGCTAGAGAGACTGCACAGGAACATCCTGTTGAATGCCAGTATGAGGGACGACACAATTTAAACTATTCCTGGAGACGGGAACAAGGACTTAACACGCTAACAGAAGCAACGCTAGTGCTCAAGGAGGTGAGGATTCAAATTCAAGTGGAAGAAACATACAGTCCTTGGAGCAAGTGGACAAGGGACGACCGGACCACTGAGGGGGGTGGAACAGAAAGATGCAATGTCATTTAAGACATTGGAATGGATTAAGCTGGTCTATTCATAGATGCTCTATCAATTACATATTAGGTTTTGACTGTAATCACCCCATAGTTGGCGATAGAGCTGAGAAAATGATATTTTTTACTTACCGGAAAACATACGTGTGGATTAGAAAATGGATTACGTGTACGTCTGTCTCGCCTCCGTTAGCTTAGCATTGGCATAGCATAACAACATATTAGCTAACAGCTAACATCACATGTGGACTCCCATTCTGCCCCAAATAAGGGTTTAAGATTGTATCGAGCATAACCCGATGTTGGCGGGAGATGAAAAATGAAGGGATCACCAGTGTCACCAACTATCTATCCTGAGGGGGGCGACCTCATAGTGGTGCTAGAGGGAATGTCGGGCGATCTCCAAAGTTATTAGGTCACATCCTCTGGGGATCTTGAATGTCTGTACCACATTTTATGGCAATACATTCAATAGCCGTCGACTACAGAGGTGGACTGGCTGACCGACAGATGTTGCCATCCTTAGAGCCAGTGCTGCTAGCATGGATAAATTAATGCTCACTTACAATGCATGCTGCTTGCAAGCCTCCACACAAGTCAACATATTAACATATATTATGTTTGTATGTTACAAACTAATTTTCTGCTGTTTTTGTATTTCCGTCTTCCTACATCCATCTGCCTTCGGGTGGCACAGCGGCTCCTTTCAGCCTCGTCTCTGATTTAATCTGCAGATTTCAGTTTTAATGAGAGAGCCATTTTTTTCCTCAGGTGTCCATATCTTTCACATGGCTCTGCCAAACGATGGTCTATGCTAATTGAGCACTCTTATTATTTGCTTGCTCAAGGTCACGGAACAATCAAGAGATTGACTGCGAGCAGGCTCACTGTTCCTGCCTCAGAGGGATAAACTGGATTAAGGTATTGGGAGGGCCGCACAGTTAAAGCTTTAGAGATGGCAAACACAATCAGCATGTCTCTACATGCCTGGCCTCTTTCCATCATCCACAAGTAATCACGGCACATGGCCT
Organism: Gadopsis marmoratus; assembly: GCA_036023855.1. NCBI lineage: Eukaryota > Metazoa > Chordata > Actinopteri > Centrarchiformes > Percichthyidae > Gadopsis > Gadopsis marmoratus. Next base: position 8,946 of record JAVQJF010074240.1, read on the forward strand.
TTGCAAATCAGACAGAGGCAACAGCAAAAGATATGATTCTTTTAATGCATCTCTTATGGGCTTCACGTGCATCTGTCCTGCTCAGTTTGCATCATCTCGGTAGATATGCATATTAAGTCTTAAACATAATGTTAGCAGCTCCCAAAATGTGACACACACAGTTGGTATAAATATTAAAGGTAACATTCTCTAAGATACCATTAACCTCAAAGCCTTGTTTTCTGTATGTAAATGTTGCATGAAGGATAAAGCACATCAGACTCTCCTGTTGGGTCACAATTTACATCATGATCAAGGATCATTATGTGGTTGGAATATTCTGAACCACTATAGTTCTGAGTGTAAGATTAATTCGTTCTGGTACTATTTAAGGAGCTTCTTTTTCTATTCAAAGAGGGGTCATGGCTATTACTCAGTATGAATGAAAACATGTCTTAGCAGATACAGCCTTTGCAGAATTCACTTTCACGACTGTACATGCTGATGCAATTGTACGCTAATAAAGGGGGAATCCACTTAGTTTGGCCACCAAGTATAAACCCGTCATTAAAAGTGCAGCGGCACGCTCATACAACCTCAGGACGCCCTTGTGGCTCATTCATCTGTCCTTGTGTGTGCTGGAAAAACATTTCCCTCTCAGCATTGACCCTGTTTCCTTCTCTCTCTGTTGCTCTCGAGTGTCAAAATGCAAAATGCAATGTTCATACATACGTGGCTTTCTGTATCATCTCTAGGCCCAGTGTATCCCAGAGCTTTCACTCTGCCATTAAAGTTATATGTTAGAAGGGATGTAGGGATGACGATGTTGTTTGGTTGGTTGGTCCACCACTTTGGACCAGATTCAAATATCTTAGGTAGATATTTCTCAACGAGGTCCATGAAATACTCTACAGACATTCATGGTTCCCAGTGGGTGATTTTTCACCTAGCGACCATCATCAAACTTTGGTTTATGACCTGCAACACTAATAAGATTCCCAGCAGCCTCTGCTGTACTTTGTGTTTACTGATAATTATTATCATTTTAAATGTTAGCATGCTAACACGTTAAGCTAAGATGACGAGCGGTGCTCTAAGCACTGCTGTGTGTACGTACAGCCTCACGGAGCTGCTAGCATGTCTGCAGACTCTTTGTCTAGTTGCATTGCATCAGTTTGACCCTCCGGGCAGGTTGATGGAATACTATCCCAAATACAAAGCCCAAAGTTTCCTTTAAATTGATGTGATGGTTTTCAGAACTATTAACGCACCTGAAAGAATCGACTCAGAGTCTCGTTACAGGTTTAATTTTTTCTTTTTACAATTTCAATATAGGAATGTGAATACTAGTCTTCAGAGACCCCAAATCAAACTCATCTTTGTAATCTCACTGTAATGAATCTCAAACACAGAGGACAAAAATAAACAGGAAGTGTGTATGCCTTTATGAGCCAGAGCATTTTAATTTTGAGTTTAATTTTGTAATCCCTAAAGGGAAGAATGCTTACCGATTTTTACAGATTATTATGATACAATAACAGTAGCACTTAAAACACAGTTTGGGCAACACATAGATGTAACGCTGGGATAACACAATATATACTTCATGTAGGAAAAGTTCTGTATGGCACAATTCATTGCAGCCTTGTTTTTGAAGCGATGACAGAAGGACCTGCTTGGCTTTCAGAGTCACGTCTTGACCTCTTGGGATGAATGCTGAAGGACATGTTTTGAAGCATGAGGTTACATCTCTCTCCTGTAAGGCCTTTGCTCTTTCATCCTTGCCTCACTATCCTCCTCAGCCCATCTCTCATGCTCTCTCAAGCTGCAGCGATAGCCTCCAGTGTTTACTCGTCATACTGCATGACTTATACATGAAGAGTCTGCTCTTTATTCATCTTTGGGACTCCCACTGCGCATCGCTCTGCCATCTGTATCACTTCAGCTACTGTGTCTCCTCTAACCTTTTCATCCTCTTGCACGCGCAGGCGTTCACACTGCACTTGTTCAAACCTGGGAGCTTCTGAGAAGTCCATGGAAATGAAAAGGACAGTTGAAGCAGGCCCAGTGTTTAGCCGTCTCACACTCTCTGCAGTTTGTATTTGTGTAAATGCATTTGTGTGTGTGTGTGTGAACTTGTATGTTAATGGTAAATAAATTAACTCAGTTGAATTCTAACATGGCCATTAAAACCTTTTGTAAAGCTGGATTTTTGTAACTTAATCTTCTTTAAACAGCTTAAATCTTGGCTTTGTTTGAGAGTTTGAGTTTTGTGAATCCTTCATGTTATTCAAAATAAACGTGACTTATTATTAACCTCTTAATCCCTAGGCCTGTCTCAGTCCCCTGCTCGAAAATGGCATGCCCAAAATGAATAGAGCAGACCTCTGCAACTACGAGATCTATATGAATAATGTTGGTATCATAATAAAGGTAACACCTGGGAGATTTCTGCAGTGATGTAGGCAGAGGAGTTATACTGTTAGAACCTGTGGAATCTAAGTGTTAATTTGATGTGGTGTTCATGTGGCTGCGTGACCTGAACGATATCAGGACCGCTGTGATTACGGGCTTGTAGCGTGCTCAGACGGACAATGCTGTTTCCTGCATGGTCAGTCAGTAGCTTGGCGTTTGACCCAAGTTTGGTTTAGGTAGAAATGGTCACGCTAGTTTACTAGTCGAGCTTCTTCTGGACAAAACTATGCCATGATTATGTTGTCACGTGTTTAAATGCCCCGCAAAACGTTTGCTTACGTGGGAGCGGTCTTGCCCCCAATATACGGGGGAGCTCTAGTGCTCGGCATCTAACTGTTAAAACTGTCACGTAACTGTAGTTTTTGTCCAGAGTACGTTCAATATTACTGAACCTTTGCACGGTGAATAAAGGCACCAGCCAATCACGATCTCACAGCTCTTAACGACAATGACAGACCTGTTGACTCTGTGTTTCTCTACACCCTGTATTATATGACAAAGGACACAGAAATGATGAAGACAATGAACTCAAGGACAACGTGTGGATGCAGGATCATGAGGAGCTGATGTAGTTTACCTTGGTTGTAGTTGATAGCAAGGCAACAGCGTCAGAGCAGGTTTGACTTAATCACATACGGGACGCACTGGAGCACACGGGCTTTATATGAGGGCTCCAATGTACTTCTAGAATTTCAGATTTGCATTATTTTCCCCCTGAAGTGCAAATATTCATCTTTGGTGGGAACGTTTCGCAGGTGGATATTTTGCAATCTTGTGTTGTTTATTCGTGACGTGGCCGGTGTGTAAAGGCCTTAAAGCGTGTCCTGCTTCCAGTGAAACGCTGTGTGGGCAGATGTTTGAAAGGTATCCGTGTTCACCATCCATACAAAAGCAGCTTTCGGTTGACTTTCACAAAGCAATTTATTGATTTTACACAGATGTATTTTTCCTCCTTCTTGTATGTGCTTGTCCACTGGATTTACTGTGAGGCTTATCGGAGGCTCCAGCTCCTCAGAATACAGAAAGTGCATTAGACTCAATAATCGTTGGTTGCGCTAATGATGTAGAAGTCCTCCTCTTGCTTGTCCTCTATTCTAACAAGATAACATGGGAAGGAAACAGGCTGAAACGCCCTTCCTCTGATATAAGGTGCTGTTTAAAGATGTCTGAGTGAGAGAGAGTGGGCTAAGGAGTAATGGCACCTGCCACACGCCCTGAATAAATGTGCACACCAAACTCACAAAGCGTATGGAAGAAATACAATTTTAATAAACTCCCCTTCCCACATAATCCGATGTGTTTTATTAAATACCACCTGGGACCCATTGAACCTATTTACGAGTGGGAGACGACATTAAAACAGAATAGAGTTTGTGTGCTGAGGGCCTGCAGAGCTAGCTGCCTCTGCACCGCGTGCACGTACACTTACCCTGATGAGCAGGCTAAGAGCCTGAGATGACTATGGGCCAATGGAGATTGCCGTCTGAGAGCCTATCCATTAGTTGACATTTAGCTCAGCCCAACAACAAGCCACATTAGAGGATAGGTTGCAAAATGGAATGCTCGCTCGAAAATTGGGCTCCTTTTGTTGCCCTATCTAGCGATTCGCATTGTGCAGCAGAGGCAGATCGAGAGCGCGGCACATCCAGGGAATGGAACTTGCAGCTAATCTATTTAATTTGCTGCTAATGCACATAATGACCCGCCCACTTATGCTTTTCACTGGCACGAAGCAACAGTGATGGACCTCTTCCATGATGGCAGTGGAATAGCTGTTTTAAATTTTTTTGCCAGATTTCACCACCAATATGTCGAAAACAATAATAAAAGACTCATTCAAGAAACACTATTCTGCCTATAAATATGACCCATTTGTTTACTTCTCCGTCAAAATATCTGTAACATTTACATGTAAATGTCACTCTCTTCTCCCTGTCGGATAGATTGTAATTCAATCAATATACTGCTCATGGAAGTTTTGACATTTGCAAGTATAATTATATTTGGTGGGTAAAACACCTCTGATGCACATGAGTTTGTCAGTTTGATGTTCATGATTTGTTTGGAATAAATAAAAACTGCTAGAGCTGCTAAGCCTGCTATGCTGTCTCTGCATAAGCCATTAAAATGTCCATTAGGGCTGCAACTGACAAATGATGTCATCGTCACTTATTCTGCCAATTACCTTTTTTTGATTAATTGAGTGTTTGGTCTATAAAATGCCAGAAGATGCTGAAACTATCGTCCCACCAACTCTCCAGAATCCTCAGATATTCAGTTTACAATGATATAAAACAAAGAAAAGTAGCAAATCCTGCCATTGGAGAAGCTGGAACAGGAGAAATGTTTGACACTTTTGCTTAGAACATGACTCAAAACAATTAACTGATTATAAAAATAGAATTTGTTTGCGATCAGCGAATTGATTATTCAAAGGATCATCTCCGCTCTAAACATCAGCAATAGAAAATGCAAGAAGAACGACGCAAACGATGAACTCAGTGTTTTACCAGTGCGGTGCAAAAGAGAGGGACGTTTGTTTCCCTTCATGTGATTAAGGAAAAAAGTACCTGACTTGAGGCGGCTCTGCAAACACTGCTAACTGACACGTGTGCTATCAAATGCGTTACATTAAATATTCAAGTCATGAAAAATTAGCAATTAACATGTTTCGCTGGCTGCAAAAAACGTCTTGAAATAGTACCGCTGCCAAAACAAGGATCTCCATGGTGAAATGTGTTGGCTGCAGGTGAGAAATGTGTTTTTGGAAGAAAATGTGAATCGTGTTCTCAGTACGTGGGAAAGTAAATAATCAGGAATAATCAGAAGACTGAAATCCCCTTAAATAAGCATAATTTAAAAAAGAACAAGAGGATTAATACACAGCACAGTCTGACCTTGACCACAGACAATAGAATACAGTTACAGTGTATGTCGTTTGGTGAATAGAAGCTGCTCTGGTGCGACACCATGAGTAGAGCTTTTTATTTCCCTGAAAGCTCTTCAGGCAGCACAACAAAGCTTCTGCCATGAGCTCTCTGATCAAAGCATCACACAAGGTCCTGCCGACGTAATTTTACAAGGAATCGTGATGAAAATGCTTCACAGAGATGTTAAGCCGTCATAATACCAACGATTGTGTATTTTACCCCAAAGTAAGGCAAACAGCAGCAGGGGCATGAAACATTTTCACCAGCTTAAGAGATTGAATTTTTAAAGATTAAGACTCTTTTACACTGTTTTACACCAGTTTTTGTCTTTCCTGCTGTCAGAGAACACCATTACAGAAAGAAGCAGCTCCAGGACCGTTTGCCTCCCAGTGGACTGTAGTCACTTAGCTTAACATTTATCACCGCAGAAATGAGCTTGGCCTCCTGTCATTGCGTTGAACTCCTGAAAGGTGATCAATCTGTAGGCGATATGAAAGAAACAAAGAGAAAACAGTACTTACAGTGTCTGGCTGTCTTGTAGGATTGTAGGACAGCACAGAAGGCCAGATGAGACGAGGAGAGATAAGCCCCTTGTGTGATTTGGAACTGAAACCTCCCAAACATACAGTATATGCACACAGTCTGTACTCCATCTCTGAAACTGGTCCTCTGAGACCAGAGACTCGTCTTTGAAGCTGGCAGGTGGAACCGGCAGCTTCAGCAGCACAGTGTTGCGTCCGCTGCCGTTGCTACACGGCGAGCAGACTGAATCAGAGTTTAAGGAAATGAAAGCATCTTGAATAAGAGTGCAGACCTGTCATAACGCTCCATAAGTGGGCGGTTGTTAGTCCAGCGATATTTTCAGAACCCACATGGTTCAGGAGCAGTCAACCTCCAAATTGCGCGCCCCTGGGATCTGCTGTTTCTGCCAGCAATCTGGCACAGCGTCAACAAGCGCAAATTTGGACAAACTACATCCCAAGTAGAATGACTCTGGAATTCAAAATGAAAACACGCTGCGATGCCTTGGCCTGTGTTTCTATCAAGTACAGAGGAAGGACACTGCATGTATTCATCTCTTTCCTGGATAGAGACTGACATGATATTTTGTCAAAGCGTCCTTGAGCAAGGCAGCGAGGCCTGTTTGGCTGATTGTCTGGCTTTTGTGGTTGATTCCTGAGCAGCCACACACTGTGGGGCATGTGCAGCAAATGATAAAAGCTTGTCCCGCAGTGAAATATCTCTTTAAAGGCACCTGGGAGAGCAGATGAGATACGTTTTCCCGCAGTCTTTGTATTCCGATGAGTGAGTGTGATGCCGGTGAAGGGATGACCTTTGATGATGCCAGGAGGAAGAGTGGATGGTGAGTCATTATACCCTTGAATGACAAGTAATGCCCTGCATTTGCGCAGGCGGATTCAGCCCAAGGTTGAAGAAAACGCTGGCTGAATAGATGAAAGGGCTGTCTGTGAATTACAGCAAGGACTAGTCTTAAGATAGTGCCTACAATAACAAGAATGTCTCCGGTGTAATTTGAAATTAAATTCTTCAGCCTCCATATTTGCTCTGTAGAATCATGTGTCGGCTTTGATGTAATAACTGCAACAGAACAGCAAACCTACAGCAGGTGGCCCGTCGCTAGTTTGTCTCTGATAAACTGGAGAATGTGCTTAAATAACCAGCACCTTCCTCTGCACTCGTTCCTCTGCACTCGTTCCTCTGCCTGACTGATTAATTGAAATGTCTGTTGGAGAAAAAGCTGATGCAACCATCATAAGATCAGAGGCTGATTTAGCGGCAGCTATAAAAACTAGCCTGAGCCCTAAAAACAGATGACAAAAAATAGACTTTTGTGTTCCCCACAATGCATTTCTTCCTCTCCTCATGGTGGTTTCTACGGAGCCCCTCTGTGGTCATATGGTATAAAAAAGAAAAGTGTAATCTGTGTGCACGATGTGCGTTTTTCTCTTCACAGCAGCAAATGGACAAAATGTAATGCATTTAGCATTCACTGTGCTTTTCGCTTGAAAACCAACATTAATGAGCAGCGAGCAGCCAGCTGGCTAACATCACGCTAACAGTTCGCCACCATCCCAAACGTTCACTTTTATTTAGGTTAATCATTTAATCGCTGTGCACTTATTTAGACTTATACTGGCCTTTGGGCAACAAAAGTGTCCTCTCAATGCTCATTAACCAAGCCTTGTGTCAGCATGACAGCTCTGACTGGGCAGTAGAATATATAGTTTTATTATATAACCAGGGGACCTCATGTGATTTAGAAATGACCCCCCTTCGCACAGGATAAGTAAAGTCTGTATAAAATGCTGCATAGGTGTGTAATGGTCCGCTCCATTTGCTGCTGTGCAGAAACAAACGCAAAATACTGATTACACATAGAATTCATGCTGATAACATAAAATGTCTTATTAATGCCTCTGCTCCACTATAATTCTAGGCTTTTGGAGGTCCCTCACCATTGTGGGGCCCTGGGTACTTTGTTTCACTATTGATTTCCCTCACCCTGCTCTCAAACATGCTAATACAACAGCGTCTTAGAGCCACGGTAGGTGGAGAAAATATAATTACGGAGCCGTGCAGGGGGGTAATATTTCATGTGGTTTCTTGTCGAGAAAACCCCACTAGTTGTTTTCTCGTACATTTGTATCTTTAATCACTTTTATTTTGGAATTTTGTGAGTTTTTGCATGTAAATGTACCACTTTAATCTTGTGAAGTTTTCTCTCTGAATATTACAAACTCCCGTGGCTCCTTCGTTTTTGTTTTTATGCTACAATGGCCCCGATACGCTGTCGTGTGCTACCAATTTACAAAAGCACCGAGTGGAGCATTTTCTTTTTTCACTCACTGTTAAAGGAAAATAAATTAATCCTTAACTCGTTTTCAGGCCAAAAAGGTGAAGCTAAAAGAAAGCCTGCAGAGGACAGGTACAATAACATCTAATCATCTGACTGCAAAGCAAATGATATCAATCGGTTTGCATTGTGTTCCAACGTTCCAGTAATGATTCACTGAATCTGCTGCATAGCATTGCTTCTGACCCAAGGCACGATTCAGATTATATTCAGAAGACCTCAATAACCTCGTGCATGCTAAGTCCCCCATCAGGTACATCATCTGGTATTCATGACAGGAAACCTGCAGATAAAAATAGCAAGGCTCATATCATGCATGAGCTCCACACACAGGTGTGAAAGCAATTCACACAAGGGAAAATAATGACAAATAGTGATGGAAGTGAAGTACATTTTGAGCCCACATAAAGGGAACTTCAGTATGCTTTTCACAGGCACAACATTACAAGGCTATCATCAGACTGTAGGAGTGTCGGGACTCCTTGGCTCAGCACAAAAACACTGTGAGCGCTGCGAGTTTATCAGAAAATAACTGCGGATGTTCAGGAAATGAGACGCTGGGACAAATATCCGCTCTTGTAGTTTCAAAGCTGTATGAAATGAAACTCAGGCTTCTTTCTGCTGAACTGAACTGAGCTTTGAAGATTTTTGAACTTCCAAGCCGAGTCTGCATTTATTAAATACGGCTCTGAAACATTTTCAGACTTTGAGCGCCTCCACCGTCTTCATTTGACCACGAGCCCGTTAGAGCGGGGTAACAGCTTGTCGGGCGAGGAGAAGCTTTAGTCAGATTACATTTTACCGACTGCGATCAGAGCCTAACTGCTTTCATCTTCATACTTACATATCACTCAAAATGAACTACAGTTCTATCTATTTCTTATGAGAGAAATATAATTCCCTAAGAGATGAACAACAACACATAAAGAACTTTGACGATGGCCACTCGGTGTGTTTGGTTTCCCAATCTGAACCTGAACATCAACCTCAGTGGCAATCCCTATTCGGATATGAATTATGGCAACATGGCTACTCATCCAAACAGCTTATCACGGTAATTATTAAATTGTATAGCAATCGGCAGTTAAAGAATGATGCTTCCTGCAGAGCATTACTAATTTTTCCATCAGAAGTCTCATTTAGCTCTCTGCAAGAGGGATTGCAATTAATCACAGTGTATTTCTGGTTAAACGTATCAAATGGAGCAGATTCGGTCACAAAATACAGCGAGTAGCTACATTCTCCTCACTTTCTGCAAAGAGCCAAATCCAGTGTCTCTGTCCAATATTGAAACTATTTCCAATTATGCTAAATATGTCTGTCACATACAGTATGTCTCAAATGTCACAGTTTTACTGTATGTACTTTTACTATACTTGGCAAAGTGTGTTTTTCAGCAGTGTCACAGTTAGATTTTTTTAAACTTGTGCTTGAGAGAAATCCCCCTTGAAGAAACCTTTTTGAGCAACATCTGTATGGATACACAAAAGGTGAGTCTTCACATCAGAGAAGCAGAATATTTAAATACTTTTAAAGGTTGGAAATGTAGCACAGTGTATCCAGTTTTTGAAACAATTTCCACCCATTACAACAGCAAGATCCCCAAAAGATATGCCCTCAGCTCTCACAGTAGAACAATCTAACACTTCCCTCTTCATATCTTGTGTGAACAAAATTCACATGACAGAGTTTGATTGATAGCTGTTTTGCTCTATTTCCTCTCAGGATGGAGGATAAGTAAGACAGCATCTCATGACTGAAGAGTTAAAGCTCCAGTGTTGCTCGCACAGAAACACAACACTGTACAGGAAACACTGTAATAAATTATTGATAAAAGACTAATCTGTCTCAGTGGTCTTTGTGGTAGAGAACGTTCTAAACACACTCTTTATCAGTAGTCTAAAGTCTCTGTAATGAAACGATGGTGACTGAGCGAAAATCCTCTGTTTAGTTTTGTGGATGTGTATAATTTAACATCGTGTAGACAGATCAGTCTGCCTGGGGAGACGTAAGACGTTAGCATGCACTGATATGAACAATATCAAATATGTTCTGAAGAAAGGAATGAAATATATGCACAGTGCTGCTTTAAAATATATTGACTTGTGAATTCATTGCACAAAGAAAACGCCCCCGGTGAGTGCAGTGTCACGCACGGCACAAAATGATCTTTGGAGCCACGACAGTCGTTGCTGCACTAACAAATGATTAAATATGTCTCCGTCAGTGTGTCTTGTTGCACGGCATTATGTGAAAAAAGTAGCAGCCTACTGTGTTTTTGCAGCATTAATGTACAGAACAAGACAAAAGGCACCGGCTCACTTTCTTCATTAGTGAGTATACGCAGACGTGCACTCCTCCTGCATTATGTCGCACAGAACAGCGGTTTCATGTTGGCTATCAATTAACGGCCCTTTCTCTAAGCAACCGTCACCACGTCTTCCTCCAAGAAATCAATGGCGGATGTTGTTGCACCACAAACGCGATCGAAGCCCCTAATTACATGTGTGAATGCTGCTCGCCCTTTCGTTTGGTTGCTGTTTTGGTTTGGTTGCTGGTTCAGGAGCACAAAACGTTATCCTGCTAAGGTTTCTCCTCCGATTGGTCACTTTTAAATTCAAACTAGAAGCAGATATACAGTGTGAGACAAAAAACGAACTGCATCTCCGTGCCCACGTGAAGAATACCGAATGTGATCTCTGCTGTAAATACTAGTGTCTTTGTTTTTGTCACATACAGTTGGACAGTTTTATCTCGTGAAATACACCTTAATGCAATTCTATTAATATCACCTAATTTAAAAATATATATTTATAGCAGAAGCACATTTACGTGATCAAACAAACAGGACTCTGCCTTCTACTGTGCAGTGAAAGCTGACTCAGCTTAATCAGCAAACAATGCATATCAACACACAATGAGCTTTGGATCCTGACACAGTTTTTGATGCTGCCTGTCAATCTCAAAGGCATCTAAATCTATGGCATCAGTCAGTTTCGTAACTTGAAATGTCTCCTAATCCCTCACAATTATGGGAAATGACTTTGATGCGTGGTCAGTCCCCAAAATAACACTAAAACTCATCCAATTACTGTGATGTTCATTAGATTCATGTCAATTTAACTGCACTGGCTGGCTTGCAATTCTCACGCAGTTAAAAAAACCTCTCAAAGTGTCAAGCATGTGACTGTTTTCTTCCTTCCTTTATGTAACATGAGCTTGTTAAGCCTCAGTCAGGCCTCCGCACTTGAACTAATTATGACCTCTTGTGATAACACGCCGTCACATATCTCGCTCACTGCAATCAATGGTGCCTTCAGAAAATGTTACGGCGAGGCCAGAGAGGATCCTGATGTGGTGCCATGAAAGGGTTACACAGCATATCTGAATTCCAGGTCAGGCATCTTTGGAGTAGAAGATTATAAGATCTCCTTAACAGGCTAATGAAATACCTATTTGAAGAGTAAATCGAGGGTGTAGCTGGCCTTAACTGAGATAAAGATGAATAGTAATCTGATATCAAAGAAGTGTTACACTTCTTGTATCCACTGTGTTATTCACAACGCTTCATTAATCAGTCCTTAATTTAAAAAGGTGTTTTATTTCCAAAGTCTTGCATAACACACAGGGCTTCCACGTTACACCGTGCTTACTGAAGAGAACTGATTGCACAGTATCAAACCTATGTTGGTGTGAAGGGAGGGACCACCTTTGTGTAATCGGAATTATGCACGTCAACCATGTGCAGTAGTTTGCTCACTTGGCTCCAGAATGGACGGCACACATTCTGAAATCATACACCAAATTCTCACATTGGCTTGTCTGTCTATCAGGTGGATAATACTGATAAAGGGGAAACAATTTAAACTAAGCTGCTTTAAGATGTGGCTGAAGGACTTCCTGGACTTTTACTTGACAATGGAGAAGACTGATGACTTCAGCAGACCCTGGAAGTGTGCAAGGCGCCATAACAACAGAAGGTAATCAGTCACTGTACTGGTCATAGTGTGTAATAATATATATATATATATATATATATATATATATATTTGTTTTCATATGTTGAATTGATAAACTGTCCTAATAATTGTATTATGATTGTATTTTTCTTCTTATTTTATGTTGTATTTTGCTCTTTAAGCTATAAATGTACAAAATAATTGAATCATCATTTTGGAGAGCAGGACCATCACTGTATAATTACAGTATATTGCAATGTTGTAGATTAGATTTACCGGTTTTTATTGAGCACAGAGAAACTGTGTATCATGATGGGGGCCACAGTCCCTTCTGTTTCCGTTGACTGGAATGACTCTTGTGTCTGCTCTTACTATGTGCCACCATGTTAGCCTGCGTTTTTTTTTTTTTTTTTCCATATTTAGCAGCAATAATGGCGCTTGGAGGACCTTCTCGCCACGACAGGCCGTTGGGTGTTCCATCTTTGAAGGAGCACCAGTCCCCGTTTCCTGCTGTTATCCTACTGCAGTTCCAGATCCACTGCTCTGCTGACGGAGGTCAACTTTACCCTCTGCCAGCCGTTCAGAGGCTTTCTGTGCTTGAAGGTAAAATGACAACAACTCCCCTGTGGGTGCAGTCTGCGTCACTTTGCATAACATCCCTGAAGCAGGTTGGTTCCTTGGGGTCGGACTTTGAGGGTGGCCACGTGGTCTGAGCGAGCACGTCTCCAGCTAGAATTGCGTCTCTCGCACTTTTGAATCGGTTCCCCCTTTTGTAAATGAAAATGCAATCTCTTTCCCAACTAGAAGACACACTCTCATTCGAAAGTCATGACTAATAATTAATCAGTAATTATTGTTAATTGGAGGCTAAGGGGAAGGAGGGAAAAAAAACATTCTTGCTAAATCAAAACACATCATTTCAGCTTCACCGCAAGCACTACATTATGAACGATGCTCAAATATAAAAATCAAGCACCTGTGGAGATAGTAGAGATGCCTTGAAATATGTTGTTTAATAGGATAAACAAACGGATAATGACTTTTTATAGCCAACCATTCCTCCTGCTCGGAGTTCCTAGTGTTGCAAAATGAACCGAGGGCCAACGAGAGTCTGCACTGCTGCTCGTGAACATCAGTCTCCTGCATGCGTTTGTTTTTAAGGCCCAACTCACATGAGCGGTGTTTCATAAAGCACGTTTACCACTAAAGCCAGTGTTACCTCAGAAAATCAGTTTCATGAAGCAGGTTCAGTGCCTGACCCAAGTAACTGCAGTGAGTGCCGGAACACACGTATATCGCAGCGCGTTGGGTTGCAGTGTGAGCGTTAGCTTGGTGACGCTGCGTGGCGTGTACGACCTGCAGTGGAGACCGATATCGATGCAGCGCCGGGAAAAGGAAGTGTAGGACTGTGTCTGGTTTCCCGACCTGCGTGCTGATTGCCTGGCTGTATTTTATAAGAATTTGGCTGGAATAAAGATTTTTATTGCTTGTATAACCCTGCGTCCCCCTCCTCTGATTATTGTGTGCCCACAGTAATGGATCTTGTGGGTGGGCACTCTACAGCCTCTAGTCCGTGGCAAGACTTATTACATTGCCATGGAAAGGCTGCAGGCAGCTGTGGCTAAGGGGGTTAAGCTGCGGACTTTCAATTGGGTAGTTGGAGGTTTGATTCCAGCTCCTTGGCACACTGCTCCCTGACTAAGATAGGGCATATAGCACTTTGATTTGGTTCCCGGTCACCATGTTAAAGGCTGACCACTGTTCCAGGCTGTCCTTAGGAGCAAGGGAGGATGGCAGGATGGGTTAAATGCAGAGGACGACTTTTTATTATTATAAATGTGTCCTGGTCCTAGTCTGGGTATTTTCAGGCCTTACAATTAATGTGTCAGACTGAAACACTGTGTTTTCTCTAAGGTTCCTATAGTTCCTCTTTGCTGCACTATGAACAGCAGAGCGTGTCAGATTTGTTGCAAACTTAATATGTTTTTTGATATTTATGCTGGGCTGACCGCTGCCTTTTCAGCTCTGGGTTGTCACTAGTTGATCCATTCAGAAACAATTATTGTTATTAATGTAAGGTACTTATTTACTGCTTTGAGCTTTTGTTCTCCAGCAACTCAGAAAAGCCAAATATCTGTCTCTTTAGCTGCTAAAAACCTCGCTATGTTCACCAGCTAGTTGCACAGGTGCAGTCAGGTTTAGGGTTTCTTCACCGAAAACAGCTGCCGGAGATGATGCTGTAAGACTGAACCACAACTACGTGCTGAAAGATGCGATAAAGATCCAAATATTGAAGGGGTGCTTCTTAAAACAGGCTAACACTCTAATTTGGCTTTGTGAAGGAGTTTAATCTGGGATTTGTTTGATAGGCTCATTCAAGACAGGCTTTCCCCAGTAAGCCAGGCTTTTCTGAGCCTCGCTTATGAACCAACACCCCTTTGAGTGCTACGTCCCCCACTGTTGCCCCAGCGCCGTGCCTGAGGTAGATGACTTTATGTCGCGGCCACCTGATGAAATCTGATCTGTGCTGATTGTTGTTTCAAAGTCTAATTGATGTTTTGCATGATTATCTTGTCTGAGTTATTTTCTCACACGCAAGTCTAATTAATTTAGGAATGTCGCTGTAGGAACCACTCACTGGTTTGATCTCCATGCTCATCAGACCAATCACTCATTAGAGCAGCAGCACGTACTTAATATCTGACATCACTTCAGGGCTGCAGCTTTGTTCAGCTGCAGCCAGAAAGTGGCAGTGAGAGCAGGACGTGTTTCAGTGATTTCACTTGTAGATCAACAACTCATGCGACGCAGTTCCAATAAACTGCACACCGTATGTTAATATAAGGTCGGGATACTAAAGGCAGATGATTTCTCTGTACTCACTGCTGTTCAGATTACGGTCTGTAGTTCTTTCTTAGGAGTCAGAATATTACTTCCTGCGGAGAAAGATGTGTAGGTGTGATTGGGGGGGGGGTATTTACAGTCAAATCTTATCCTCTAAATCTTGTCATCTGCTATTAAATTTGGGGATCAACAACACTTCTAATGCGACGAGCTTGTACTGTATAATCTCTGGCGTACTCCAAGGCCCCTGTCCAGCTCTGACCCACTAAACCATTTATCGGATTATGGATCAATGTATTCACAAACGAATCTAATGTCTTGTTTTCGCTGCTGTAATTTGACAGCTGGCTCTCTGTCGAGCCGCGTGTGGCGTTTCAGCTTGTTCTCTTTAGACATTTATCAAGGTGTGTCACTTTGCTGAGACGAGTTAACGTGCTATTTTCAGCCAGACGAGTCATAACACAGTAAATTGCCCTTGTCTTAATGAGCCAGTTATTCACTATATTGTCATGTACAATCTATTATCTAGAGAGGTTTCAGCATCCTCGCTAGTGTGTAGCATTGTTAAACTCAGCAATTAGCAGGTACTTTCTATTAATTTCTTTATTTTTCTTTATTCTCTTACTTGCTATGATAACATTATATTTGAAATCAGGTTTAACCTTTCTTAATCTTCCAGCATTATAAGTGCAGTAGCTCCCTCTTTAATTGTCAGCCAAGGCGACAGAGAAGCATCATGTTATTAGTGCTCAGAGAATGATGGATGTACTGAGTAATAACATATATTCTATTTATTTGTTGTGCATCCTGAAATAAAAGAAAACAATAAATCAAACGTTTTCTTTGTAGAATTCGTCTTGTCAATAAAATGAAAAGACAAATGAAAATAGAAAGGAGGCTTGGTATTTATTTATTTTGAATATCCTGGATATTTTTCTCCTGGAACAGAATCCTTTTTTTAAAGCCTGAATCTTTCCTTTCACTCAGCAGTTGATCTATAATGTAAAGTAATTGTCTTTCAGAATCATCAATCATCGACAATTTGACATTTCGAATAGAATCGAGCAAGAGAAGCACATGTACACTTTCAAAGGCAATTAGAGAAAGTAAAGTGATGAAGCTGGAACTCGTTCCTATTTGAGCTTGACTGCTCACAGACACGAGATTGTAATTGTGATAATAAAAGAAACCTAAATATTTGATGTGACTTCACAGCAGTCTTTGAATTGGGCTCACATCCCCTATAAAACAGGTCAGCAACAAAGACCCGAGGCCCCTGAAAGCAGTGTTAGTGCGTTTGTTTCGATGGACCTTTCTCACAGCAGACATTTTGTCACAGCAGGATAAGCACAGGTGTAATTAACAACATTGATAATGGCTCTGTCCCATTTAGATGTCCCAGTAAGCCAGCACACAACCTGGAACTGGTACACCTGAATGGAAGTGTAGCCATTAATCACATTAAGTTGCAGCTGTGTTTGACGTGTCAAGATGTCTGCCGTGAGAAAGGTCTCCAAACACACCTTCATGATGCGCCGAACGAGCCGCACATACATGTACAGCGTAATGTAGTTCAGGCTAGAGACGGCCAATCAGCTGACGTGCACAAGGGAAACACCTGGGCAGCAAGAGGCCTTTTCGTCACTGCAGAAATGTTGACGCGTCACAGTATGAACAGTACAGGTGCAAATGGCAAAATGAATGATGGCTGAATTCCCTGTAGCTGCTTCAGTTTCAGGGTCCAGGTCTTGTGCATGCTGGTCTCGCTGTCATGTCTAACTGGGACACTTAATTAATGTCATTAGCAAACACACCAACACATACAAAGAAAGCATGTCTAGCCTGTAGGCTGATTTCTAAACACAGGAGTTAGAACATGGGAAGAAAATACAAAGAGAAGAAATCATTAATAAAACAATGCAGTATTGAAACGTAAAGAAGACAAGGTCATGATACAGCTCAGTTAACATAATGCCTAAGTACCTACCGTACACTGGATCCTTGTGCATGCAGTAGGATTTGAAGTCAATTAGCCAAACCCACACTGAGGAATTCAAACAAAGCAAATCGCATAGCAAAAGAGATTTTCCACAACTGCCGCATTCAATTGTAAATCATTATTTGGACGCTGCAAAGAGTTTGTCAAGTATTTTCCTGCTGAGAATAGATTATAATTAATTGGATTCATCAAAAGGAGAACAGCACAGTCCAACAAATACTTCATGACACAACAATATGTACTAAAACTCACCTTGTTGTCAGTCTCATTGGGTCCACAGATTATTTGGTTTTCTTATACCCATACACACAAAACCACACACACACCACTATTCACAAGTAATAACAGTTTTTACCTGCATGAGGGTGACAATTGTACTAGACCAAATGAATTAGCGAGAACAGCCCTGAATCACGTCCTCAGCCACGTTCCCACCTTGTCTTGTTTTAACAAACGCTCTAGGAGTGGGTTTTTTGTCCCCCAAGAATGTTGATTGTGATTTGTTAAGAACCCAATTAAAAGCACTCCGCTGGGAAAAAAAATTGGATTTCGTACTTGTCATTTTATTGATGAAATCGTTTGTGCTCTTTCCAGTCGTGTAGGAACCACTGGCAAACCCACGGGTCGTGATTAGCATCCAGTTTTCTTAGTTACACCGTTTTTAATTTTGTGTGTATTTTGCAAAACATGAACTTTTCTACTAGTAGAGGATGATTCCAACGAGGCTACATGAGAGCCCTCTGCGTCCAAATACAGAACAATGTGTGCATATGAAAGTGAAGACTGATTGGAAGCTGTTATTCGACAAGGTTTCATGCAGTAAACCTATGTTTAATAATGAGCTGAACATTTCACAGCATAAATACAGAAAGTGTAGCAACACTGTGTGTCTGTGAAGCTGAACCACACGTGAACAATAACAGGTGAATTGTAGAAAGAAAGCTGCCATTATTCTGGAAACGGTCTGAAAACAACTGCGTGAGTGAATTTCTCAGACAAATACAGTGTCTCATGAAATAATATGAATCCTTTTACAGGTTTACAGATGGGTTTTAGATGATGAGCAAGTAAGTTTTTTTTTATCTTTTATTGAGTAAATAAATAGTTTGAATTAAACTTTTATATACCCTTCTTACCTGTAATAGTAAATATTACAATATACTGTATTTCCCATGTTCATGCCTGGGAGAATCTCGAAATACGATTTCAGACACCCCTAAAATGGATCACACCATTGTTTAGCCTTGAACGTCTCATCTGCCTGCCTGTCATTCCATTAGAGTTTCTGAATTATATTGTGGCGTGTGAGGCACCTGTGCTGGGTTCACTTTACCCTGGAGGAAATGTTCCGGTGTCGTACTGTTATTCTCCGTAGGAACACTAGAGGGTGCACAAGTCTAAAGTTATCTTCCCTTAGTCGAGCTCATCAGAATGGATTCATCATTCAAGGACATCAAGAATCAACATGTAGTCTATTGTTGTAGAAAACGAGGTTTTTGGAAGATTCTTTATTCATTTAATGGAATCTAAAATTGTGCGTCACTACACTATAGTAGGTAACTTAGCTAACTATAGTAGCTAAGGTTGGGACATACAAATTAATTTGTAGTGACTCATTACAGTTTCCCCTTTTTTAATTACCTTTTTGTATTATTAGCTAACATTAAATTAGGTGAAATGAAATGCAATCGGTTAAAGAAATCATGCAAACAAAAGAATGCATGACTAATTTAAAACATAATTTCCATATAAAAATGGAAATTTCAGAATGATCAAAAATGTTTCTTGCTGTTGCCGGTGATTATAAATAAAAGTATTTCATGACACATATTTCAAGCCCGTAGTAAGTAGCCCACAGACGCATCTTTCATGCTGTGGGGAACTGTACATTAGATTATTGCGTTCACTAATTGCCTTTCACAATCATGGATTAATGCCCTGTGGAGTCCCGCTCTGTGTGTGTAAGTCAAACCTTGACGTTATGATGTTTGGGTTTCATTTTTCTTAACCGCGCAGTAAATATAAAGCCTGTTTGACTTACCGAACCGAACAAAACCAATCCATCTTCGTTTGTCAGTCAAGGTTCAATTCCTTAGCCTTATCATATTTTCTCCTTCAGTAATTGCCTTTTCTTTCTTTTTCTCAGGCTCAGAAAGGGGAATTGATTAAATTGTGAGTCTCAGCGGCATAGAAGCAAAAAAAGAGAACCTCCATCAAAGAAAATACAGGAAACCCCCAGAGGCCAAGTAAGTCTGGCATATAATGTGTCTTTATCTATGACTAATGACACAACTTCTGGCTTTCTTTCTTTCTTATTTCAGCTGAGCCCGTTGCTATCTCTCCCAGAGGACACTAATTTGAATGCGATTGTACAAACATGTATGAAAATCTCTGCTGCCCTGGAAGACATCAGCTCATGTCCAATATTCATTTGACCTCGAGATGTGATATTCATTTTATTTCTTGTGGCTTTGATGAGGTGGTTTCAAACACGTGGTTAGAGGGAGCTTATGGAATCCGCGGGGCTGATTGGCGAGCCTCCATAAGACACAAACATGAATCCCAGTTTATTTTCCACGTCATCCTCAGCGTTCACTGCCATTTTCCTTCAACACATCCACTCCTTCTCCGCTCGCTCTCCTCTCCTGCGACACGTCCCTGCCACCCTCTCCTCTCGTGGAGGTTTCATAAAGCAATTTCCCTGGAAAAAATCAATTCATTAGAGGTGGCTTCCAAGAAGAGGAGAAAATTAAATAATTAAGGGTGCAGCAGTGAAAATAGCTGCTGAAATGAGCCTGTCCAATCACTTACCAAGGTGTCGTTTTATATTCCTGAGAGGTGGCCCTGTGTCAGGGTACAGATAACCTTTTATAAGACCAATTTACTTTCCACAATTATTTAGACCCACTCTATTAACTAAATTACCAACTTTAAGTGATCTGGCCTCTGTGCCCTCCCTAAGTTGTTAAGGCTATACAGGGCTACACAGCATGCCAATGAATTTATCTTAAAGTGGACATATTGGGAAAATGTCTAACCTTTTGCAATAAATCAGCCTAACTTTAAATTGGATAAGTAAAAGTAACAGCTTCCTTGCAAGAATATTCTTACTTAATCTCCTATAAATCCAAATGGTGCTGAAATGAAACAACAGACATAATGCACTCTGACACGTGTCACAGCGAACGATTTTTATTTTAGTTAATTGAGTAAAATAAAACTACTTCAGTGAAAATGCCAGCAAGTGACAGCATCTCAAAATCCATCCAGTGCGGGCTTGTATTCATTGACCTTTGAGTTAATAGGCAGTGAATTGCGGCAAAGGGGCAAACAGGCGTGCACAAGCTGACGGCGGTCGAGGTGAAATTGAAGTTCTCCTCAGTTCGTTGTATTATTAAGTGCCTTGTGAAGTCTATAACCTGCTGTGCACATTTATATGTTAACCACTGAAAGAAGAGGCGCACTCACGGCTCAACGTATTCACGTCTCTCAGGTGTCAGATTTCCTCAAGGCTTATTTTGTCTTTTGAAAATATGATTATTGCCTTTTCCAAATTTGCAAACACGCGTAAACGCATGCAGAGCACGCGCCCCACTTAACACATCTAAGTAAAAGTAGAATGAGATAAAGGTACATCAAGGAAGGACTACATGCAGCAAAATCAAATAATACAAATGTACATAACCAATTAGACACTGTACCTGTAGCAACTTCAGCATTATCGATAACATCATTGGAGTTCACAACGTAATAAAGACTGAACTCAGTGGAGACTATCCTAATACTCAGGCTCTATCACAGTGGGATATTTAACCACTGGCAGATCTATAACAACATTTGCAGTAAGGGTTCTCATGGAACTCGAGCTCCTCTTATTTCCTCAAGACTTCTACAATCCGTGGCACCTGAGACACGAGCAGCAGTTCACGTTACCCATCTCTTCTGCCTGGCATCTGGACTGATGATGTCAGCGGGGGACCTGGAGAAATGATAAATGAAATCATGCAGTATTGTGGTTTATGTCCACCTACGTGTGTCTGTATGTACGCTAACGTACTCATATAGAATTCAGTTTTATTTATATAGCAGGTCGCTTTATGTACAGAGACCCAACAATTCCACCGTGAGCAGCACTAGGAGACCGTGGCAAGAACCAGAACCAGAACCAGAACCAGGCTCTGGGTGGGCGGCCATCTGCCCCGACTGGTTGGGTTGAGAGAGAGAGAGAGAGAGGGGAAGAGTGGGGGGGTTGGGTGGGAGCGTGAGAGCAGGAGGAAAGAGAACACACAGCAGCACAGGACAACAACAACAAGCTTCCACTAATGATAATTATTATCATGACCATTTATTTGTTCCATACATTTGATTAAGGCCCTGTACAGTAAAACACAGCCCCAACTCACAAGTTAAACCAAAGACAGCACAGGCTTTCAAGTCCAGTCAGCAGCTCAGCAGCCTCTTTGTGCTAAATCTAATTGAAGCCAAGTGAACAGAGCTCAAGCCATCTGGAATATGGACAAAACAAAACACGAATGAACAGAGCGCAGGCCAGCATGGACGAACCACAGCACGGCACCAACACTGCAGGGACCTACTTAGTGTGTCCTGGGGGAAGTCAGCTTCGTATACGTGTGTGTGTTCCACCAACAGCTGTACAGTACTTCTACATAGTCAACACGTGGCCACAAGAGCTCAACTCACTGTAATTAAAGAAAACACATGCAAACAATGTCGTATTGGGCTGCACTTATTGGGCTGCAAATACACCTTTGCTGAGGGGCCTCAACACAGACATCTAAGGGGTTCCAGTCTGGACGCAGACGTCCTGAAAGACGCCCCAGATGTTTTTCAGACTGTGTTTCTGTCAGATTCATGATGAAGGCTTAATTGGAACAGCTTATCGCCGTGTGTCTGTAACCTCAGCGTCGGCCCGGCAACTTATCCAGTGTGGATTGGGCGAGGCGTCACCTCTGTGCTCTGCCGCCACACTCTGCTGAAGCTCGACTGCACAGTTGCTGCAATTTGTGTTTGAGGCATCGCAGGTCGCAAAGGTTATCGACTCCTTTACTCTCTCTTCTCTTCCCACCTTTTTCTTTTTACTTTGTAAGAAGCTGAAGACTGGACAGTACAGTTACCTCTGCAATTGCATAATGTAGTTTTGTGCTACAGCGCTAGCAAGCACGCCGGACAGATAATGGATGATGAACGTCACTTCAACGTAATCGTTCAGCATGTTCACATGAACCGTAAAAACCTTTGAGCGGCTATTAATGAGCAAACTAGAGTGCAGCAGGAATGAGTCCTAAAACCCGTGAATGAGTTAGCATTCAAAGTCAGTGTTCTTGAAAGGGTTTTGGGTTAGAGCCTGAAATAAGGTCTGTAGATGTTCATGTTTTGTTCTACAACATATAATACGTCAGTAAATACCACACTCAAGCTTTTACGTGTCTTATTAAAGGCGGTTGCTAACAAGCGGCTAAATGAGACTACAGAGGTTGTCGGGGACGTTAAATGTCGTCACGCCGAACGCAGACACTCATCGACTCACTCGCCCTCCTTCTCAGCCTCGTTGGGTTTATACTGCAAACTGTTCTGACTCAAACTTTCCCAAAGGCTTCTGTAGAAGAGGTGAGCACACAAAGTCAAATTAAGATTTAAAAGCATAGTTTGTTTATAGCGTAGTTAGCTTTTTGCTTCATCATAAATCATACAAAATAATAAAAGTGGTTGTGAAGATCATCTTTCTGAATAAAAGTATCATTAACATCTGTTTAAACTCAGATCTTTTTTTCTGCAATAATCCAAAATCCACTGGATTTTTGACAAGGGAAGCAGGGCGATGCTAACTTCATAGTTGGCCCGGTCTTCTTTTTGTGCCACATTACCTCCAACACAACAGGATGGGTAACAATCCGGCCCTCTTCTTCTGTTTCAGAGCAACCTGTTTGAAGTTGATGTAAAATAGACTCTTTAAACAGATTCCTTGTAACTGGGCTACAGGTTTGCCCGTGTTTAACCTAACAAATGGGTGGGATTTCTGTGTTGATCTTGGCAAGTTCTCTGGGCAAGTAAATGCAAGTAAATGCGGTTACAGATATGACAGTCACTGACACTTGTACCTACAGGCAAACAAGAGTCCCGAAACTAACTGACTGACACGTCTGTAGGTTGCAGGCAGGCAGGCAGGCAGTGTGGACATCATCTGACATGGTGGATTCTTGTAGTCCAGACTCCAGCAGGAAGTTCAAACCAAAGACTTTTCAGTTTGTGACAGCAAGAGAAAAATGTGTTACTAATTTAAAGAAATTACATAACTTGTCACCCCGGGCGAAAAGAAAAACCTAAAACCCAAAACGGAGTAAGAGGCAATATTTTACCGGCCCAGACAGACCTGGCAAATAAGACTTAACCTCCAGACGAGATATGTTTGTTTGCATCCTTACATAGAACTGATGCTGTGTGCATGCATACAGTTCCTGTAACCTCACCTGCAACAGTCAGATCTTTATAATGGAAAGCTAATGGAAATTTATTTTGGTTGAATCCAAAACTTGTTTTTGCCAACATGTTATTTACAGAGTATCAGTGGAGCTTCGGCTCCTCGTTTCTGCACTGGCTCGACGTACAGCAGAGCTCAGTTGTCTTGCCTCCATCTAGTGTTCAGTCCTGAAACTGCTCACTGCTCCGTGAATCCAGTCAGACCGATAAAACAAGCTGCATCTGGCCTCCTCTGTCAAAAGGAAAGGGCAGAGGTAGCACTTCATGTATGAGTGGGGCGCTTTCTATGTTCAACACGGATACAAATCTGAAAAATAACCAAGTCAAAGTTGAAACCAGTGTAAAAGCGAAAACCCACAACAGAACACGAAGATGTTGGTCTCACTGATACACAAATGTGTACTTGGTTATCCAGAGAATGTTCCAAAAGTATTCTTTATACTAGTAAAATTAACTTTGTGGATTTAATTCAGTGGGATCAACCACTGAACATAGAATGTAAAAATGCTAAATTGTGTAGTTAAAAATGTAGCATTGCTCCAAACTCTACAAGCAAAGTTCCTCGTGTTCGTAATGTAGCAACGGGGTCGTGGGGCCACTGATCCCACTGGTGACAATTAATATGTGTGACTAGTTTTACATTGCTGATGTTGTCGTAGCTGTTGAATGTTAACCATGAATCATATTGTGATGATAAGATCTTACACTTTGTTTACTTTGACACCTGACAGATTGTGGCGGTAGAGGAGAGGAGGGTCTCCCTAATCTAACCAGTGGTGTTGTAGCCTTAAAGCTGGAGTGCAGAACTGTTGTCGCCCCCTTCTGGCACTGAGCGTAATTACACAAACAGGGTTACACAAACAGGGTTACACAAACAGGGGAGCTCACTCAAATCTCCACAGCTCCACAACAATAATCCATTATTTAGGCAGAGTAAATGTAACAGCTGCACAGCCGACTCCAAATATTTTACAGAGACCAACCTGTCCAAGAGCAGTAAGGCCACATCCTGTCTGCCCTCAGTCCCTGCTCTTCCAACAGCGGTTAGCCCTGTTTGTCCTCCCCGTCCATTGCTGTCTTTGTTTCGACGGTAATTCTTCCTCTGAACAATGCGAAAAGAGAGTCTACGTGAGTCACATGGCCATCGAGTCATTGCTGGTTGACCTGAAACACATCACTACTGCACCAGCGCAGGAATGTCACCACACACACACACACCAGGTTTGAAAACTCCTTGACCAGCGTTGATCACTCGTTTGGCTTGAATATAATGGACGTTTATTTAAATGTAAAAGTCGCATTAGGCTACCAGGCAACCCGGTGATCTGATGTCATCACTGTAGACATTTGTGTTGTTTCTGAGTAGGCTGTGATTCAAATGTTTGTATTGTACATATGAAGAGATTGGCCTCATGAAACGCTTAACAGCGGAACACAGTTCATGGCTTTTCCATATTGTCAGTTCAGTTTGAAAATGAACCTCACTGGGTGATGTAACGGTGACGTAATCTCAGACAGCAAGTGATAATTCATTAGCAATGTGTTTGTGTGTTCGTGTCATGGGAACAAACTAAGTCTTAGCATCACGTCCTCTGGCACCTTCACTTCCTTCACCTTCACCGGTGATGTCATAGCGTGTGCTTGGGGATCAGTATGTAGAGCACCAACGTGCATCCTCTCTGCGAAGGCTGACTCATCCCCATATATCACGCAAACACACCCTCGTGTCTTGGCATCGTTTCTCTCGTGTTTGCTTGTTTTCTTTTCCATCAGCTTGGCAGCGGCGGGTGTCGAGGAGGCGGAACAGTCTGAAAAAAAAGATGGCTCACATGTCGGAAAAGTGAGGCAAATCCTCCGGTGAGTCACATTTCAATGAAAGTTGACCTGCTAAAGCACTTTTCTGCACATAGACGCCACAAAGATGTGATGGGATTTTCTCTCACTGTTGGATCACTTCTCATGAACAAATACTGCCTCAGAACTGATTTTGGTAGAGAGGGTGAGCAGCACCAAGTTCCTGGGTGAGCACGTCACAGAGGGCCTCTCCTGGACTGTTAACACCACATCACTGGCCAAGAAGGCCAACCAGTGCCTCTATTTTTTCCACAAGCTGAGAAGAGCTAGAGCCCCCATCTTTTATAGAGGCACCATCGAGAACATCCTGACCAGCAGCATCACCGTGGGGTATGGCGCCTGCACCGCGTCCTGCCGGAAGACCGTCCAGCGCATCGTGAGAGCAGCTGAGAAGATCGTCGGTGCCTCTCTCCCCTCCCGCCGAGACATTTATAGTTGACGTCTCTCCCGAAAAAGCCCTCTGCATCGCAGGCGACCCCACCCACCAGTCACACAGCTTCTTCAGCCTGCTGCCATCAGGAAGGAGACTGCGCAGCCTGCAGGCCAGGACCGGACCAGCAGACTGAAGGACAGCTTTCCACCAGGCTGTCAGGATGCTGAACTCTCTCCCTGCTCTGCCCCCCAACACTGAACTCGACCAGCCTCAGGAACTGCACTGGCACAACATTCACTTTTACCAGCATACTAGATCATTTTATTTGCAATAATATCATATACATTTGCACTGGTACTTTGCATGATCCAAACTCACAGAGTTATGGGCCTTATGTCGTGTTTTGTTCGTTTTTAAATTGGGTGTTTCTATGCTATGCCTTGTTTGTTTTTAGTTGGTTATATTATGTTTGCTTAGCTTGTTCTTTGCACCAGGGGTTTGAGAGCAACGCAATTTCAATCCTCTGTATGTCTCGTACATGCTGCAGAATTGTACAACAGAGTTTGACTTCACGGTGCAGATGTTTAGCTTAAGCTGACTTTCCTTACACGACATTTGCTCTAAATGTTTAATGGTGTCTAACTTTTGACACAATTCTAAACTGAGATTCTAAACAGTCATAATTAAATGTTGCTTTGGTTGATTTTTCTTGAGTTTATCAGTTTTGTCAGCAAATCCGTATGTTCACAGTGTAAATACTGTACATCTCTTCAAACCTCCCATTCTGGCTTTTTGCACCTGATACCTGATGTGAAGTGTGATTGTCTCTGTGTAAAGTCAACCAGCGGCAGAACTACACAACATGGGATCTCAGAAGAATTGCTTGGTTCTGCCAGCCCAGCATTCCAGCCCAGTCTGGAATCTTTTGAGGACCCAGACGAGTAGATAAACTGGCACTGGGCTCTGTTTATATGCCAGAAAGGGAGGAGGAAGAGACATGCCGTCACTGAGTGCTGTCAGCCACACTCGTCTCTCACTGGTGAGTCAAGACTTTCTGGTGATTCACGTCTGTGAAGAAGCTGTAGTCACTCTCCTCCTTTTTTGCTTACCACCTATATCCTCCTCTTGCTATTACTTCGCTCCTCCTTTCCATTAATCTCTTTGTCTGTACTCCATTTCCTTCCTGCCTGCTAATTGTTGCTGCACCACACCATTTATTTCTCCACTGAGCCTGCAGTCGTTCTCCCCAGGCCAGCCCTGTTCAGCAGCGTCTCCAGGCCCTTGTTGGGGGACCTCCAGGATGTTCAAAAAACTCTCACACACCCAACTCCACCTGCGGGCCAGTGTAGACCGACAGGGGATTTCACCGCGCTGATGACGGGGCACAGCCTTCCTTCCTGAGACCACATAAATCTGTCGGTGGGCTCTGTTCTATAGTCTAATTAAAGCTGTTTTCCATGACATGCTGCTCAGCAGGGGAGGGAAAACTGCTTTTGACTCGCATGAGTAGTAGCCTCTTCTCGATCAGCACAAAGACCAGCTGACCTGTAACTACCGATCATCTCACTCGCTGTTTTAACTTCCCTGCTGAAAGCCAAAAGTCCAGAAAGCATATTGTGCCAAATGCAGTACATGCACTTTTCACACTCCTGCTTGCTTATTGATCTTTAGGTTCACATAGTACAAACACTGTCGACGTTGTCCCACGCGTTTGTTTTGCTGTGTAAAAAGCACCTTGACTTTTCAACTCCTAGAAAAATTACAAGAATAGACTTGTAAGGACATTTTTCAGCCCAGCGAAGAACCTCTGTCATCTCAGACGCCGAATGGCAGAGGCTACCGACCATAGGCTATAATCAAACACACACCCACCGACATGCATGCACACATGGACATGCATGCACAAACATTTGTACAGCAAAGTTCATTGTGCTATATAAGAACTCTAAGAGCCAAGGCTGTATTACAACTAGACATATATGTTATGAACGAAAGAATAACAGCAGTCGTATCAGTGTAACATTTAATTTTAAAGTTTAGAAAGATTTACAAACAGGCATGCCTTTTTATGTAATGCAGAGAATAAATACATTAAAACATTTTGAACTTTGGGTTCAAATCTTAGTCACATTTCCTTAAGATGCACTTCCCACTACGTGAAAAACACAGTGTAAGAACACGTTACATAACAGTGTAACACTTGCGTTACGGTGTAAGCGGTCCCATCTCTGCATGCTCTTACTCATCTGTGTTTATGTTTCCTTTTCCTATCACACATGTAGAAATGTAACACGGCTTCCGTCATTTTGCAGCAGGCCAAAATATGACAATTAAACAATAACAACACAATGGTATGGGTGGTTTATCTACAGCAGACAGTGAAACATTCTTTAGGTTCAACATTTTGAAATGCAAGAACAAAATACATTTCCTGATATATACAACATTCTGCCGGCTCGAATCCCGTTGCACTTTTATTCATATCTGTTAATCACATCCTGATGACTCCCGATGATGCTGAGAGTGTTACTGTTACCGGGTCGACCACAACAGCGGAAACACAAACACAGTTTTCTCCCTGAGGTCATTCCACAGTCCGCTGGTCTTCTCCACAGTCTGTAGGGCTCACAGCGGGGGATGCGCCCTGTTACAGTACGTCAGAGCACAGAGAGAAGCTGTGCTCTGGCTCCTGCAGGTAGCTCACCTGCCAGGGACGCCCCAGAGCTGGAGAAGGCTCCGCAAAAGTGTCCATGTATCTCTGAGTGCAGGAGGCCCACACCCCTGTCTGGAACCCCGACCCCTCACCCGCCTGAGGGTATCGCAGTGGACTGGGTGGGTGGTCGTGTGGGCTGGCAAACTGTCCATGTGAGGCATAGAGCTGCCCCTCTGTGGGATAACAAGGGTAGTGTGGTGATGGGGGGCACGATGACACAATGTTATCTATGTAGACGTGTGGCTCTGTTAGCAGCCTGTGCACGTGAGGCCCTTGCTGTGGCTGCATCTGGTGAGAGACGGACGCATGCCAGGGGACGTAACTCTGATGCTCCAGGCGAGGAACCGCTCCCCTGGTCTGTTCGGGTCGAGATGCTCCCATCGCAGGGGGCCCCACGGATGACCTGTTGCATTCACGGTGGGTGCAGGGCTTGCCGGGGGGGTTGGAGCTCAGGAATACTGAGAGAGCAGAGATGCGGTTGATGGCCCTCTGCAGTGTGGCAATCTTGGAGAGCCGCTTGCCGCTGAGGTCATGGTTGAGAGCAACACGAAGGGCATTGAAGGCCTGGTTGTAGTCCATGATGCGTTTTCGCTCGCGGACATTGGCAGCCATTCTTCGAGCCTTTGAGCGAACAGGTCGATTGCGCTTCTTGGTCTGGCCTTCCTCTGGGTCGCTTGGGCTGCTGGTTGAGCTCTCGCTGTCTTGGAAAGATGCTTTGGGACTTCCATCATCCTCCCCGTGGTCCAGCACGCCAAGCTCTAGCTCTTCCTCAGAGAACTCTGATCCTGCAACGCTGCTGCAGCTCATTGTGTCAATAACATGGACACTAGACGAGTCGGAGTAAAATCTTTGCACCTGTTTGTGAAGAATCTGTGTCCTTTAAATGTGCTGTTTTTGCAGACAGCTCCGGTTACTGGACGCGCTCCCTGAGTGCTCCTCGGCTTGTTCTGCGGGGCTGTCGGTATTTGCTGCTGTGCCGACAGCCCAGGTATCCTCCTCCTCTGACTCCTCTGGTGTCTTGTGATTACTTGTACCTCAAGAAGACAGGTTGGCCCGCTATTTAAAAGCTGTTGAAGTCACATGGTACAGTCACCTGTGAGGAATGGTGCACTCTCTCTCCGTCTCCAGGTTTATGGGCACCCTCCAGGCAAATGGCACTGTCACCTCCTCCTCCTACTCTGACTCTCCCTCACATCCCTTACAGGATCTTACAGGAGAGTTTCAACACTTCATGTCAGTGTAAAATATACATGCAAAACATACTAATTATGTGGAAATAGCAATTAACTTCACACTTCCTTTAACACCTTTACAGAGCATTTGTTTTGGCAGTTTTTCGCTCCTTTAATGCTGCGATAATCCCCAACTCCAGGTATGTGTGTTTTTACTTGAGACACGAAGCTGTGGAGTTTTGAAACGCTAACTTACTGCTAGTCACTTGCTCCAAATCCTGTTATTACAATTCCTTTATTTTCAAAGAACATCACTGTACGATACCAACAGCATGATTATTATTTTCCCTGCTCACTACCACATGTGTCTCTGACTTTTTACTGTCATTAGCAAAGAAGGACATTTATGATAAATAAATTGCACATTTATCCAAGTGGCCTAATCTGTTGTACACATTTCCCCTCTTCTGGGGTCTGGGAAGAGAGGAACCTTCTGATCTACCGTAAACTTAGATTTGTCCTTGCAATTAGCTGTCTCTCTTAGCTGGAGTGGCGATTCTCCCTCTATCTGCTCAGGTTTAAGGGCCATGTAATTTAGAGTAGCCTCCCTGAAACCCATCCCCATAAATCTGTCCTGGGCAGCACCTGAGGACAAGAGCAGATCAGGCACTAGACTTCAAAGACAGGGAAACAACAAGGGCAAATATTTTACAATTAGATCCTGCAATTGCTGTTGGTTAGACTATCGATCTTTCAGGATCTCTTGCTAGTGAAGAAGTGGTTCCATTTAGAGTCTAGACTGCAAAACCTAGATCTTTTAGACTTTGTCTTTATTAATTACCCTGTATGTTGATGCGTTAGAGGTGATTTTCTAAACACTGTTACACCTCTTGCCCCTCTTGACACAAAATGGCCTCGATTTGAACAGTGAGAAGGGGGAAAGACCTGCGCCCACATGGAAGATCTGCTTGTCACATGTTGTGGCGGACAGTTAACAGTGATTGCGCTGACTAGGCATCTGGTCAAGTGCAACGGGTCAGGTAACTAAAGGGTGGGCCCTCAGACACTGAACTGGGGGTCATTGAAAAGCATTGCTTCCTTCCTGACCTCTGTCTTTTAGTGTACATGTTGTGGCTCTGAGACACCAACCTTTAAAACAATTACAGCCCACTACTCTATTGATTTGAGGTGGTAATGTTCAGTCTAGCCATTTTACTGTTGTGTCCGGGAGATCAGCATAGATCGTGCATGGATCATTCCCTCATTACAGCATTTCTTTTATTATATAACCCCACACATATAGTCAGGAGTAGCGCAGATGTTTGGATACCTCCTGAAGTTTTCACAATTTGTTATGCTACAGAATTTCCAGGGTGTGTAGTTTATTATACGTGTAGCTTATTATACTTAAAGTGAACCCAGTGCATTAAAATATTCTTTGAAACGTGAGTACCCTGGACTCTAAAGCCATTCACATGTCAACCTTGCATTCCACACTGTGCCTGACCTTTCTGAATTCGAACCTGCAGAGTTAAATACACCAAGATCTGCTTTTATTAGTTAAAAAAGCAGAATCGTTGTCATTTTAAATAGTAGTAACTGTTCATAAGCTGTAATTCTAACATGAATATGACACCAAGATGTCATTTTGTGTATAAAATATTTCTCTCTCACAGTGAAGCCCTGGTGACACAGGTGTGCTCACACTTCAATGGCTGCATATGAATTGAATTTTGCTCTTGCTTAAATGCAATGTAGAAAAAACACTGTAGATTGCAGGCGAGATCTTATAATCATCACTGTGCAAGCTTTAGCATATCACGGTGTATTGTCTTATAGCGGTTGAAGCCTAACAGAAGCAGTTAAACCACAATGATCTTTAAGCATTCACTCATTTTTCTTTCTTGATTTGCGTTCAGCCGTCGTGTATTCCTGTGAGGCTGTAAAGTAGCCACTTGAACCACTGTACTTAGGGGTACCACACCTTTTAAATAACCCTGCCGATCTTCTGCATACCTTTTATAGCTAAAACTGTTTGAAATATGCAGGCCACGCCGCTCAGCTCCAAGTGCGTAGGCTTTATCGCAAGCTTTGATTTATGGCTTCGCAAACATGTCAGATTTACTGCTGTGGTGTAAAGAGCATGAAGACTGCAGCCTCGGACTCTCCCCGGCCATTCATTTTTGACAGGTGACAAGACACCAGTAATTATCAGCCGCCGGGAATAAATCACCAGATTTTATTACGCAGCTCGCCATGCCCCTGATGGAATAACCATTTTTAAGCAAAAGGAACCTGTCCAATGCCGCTGAACCTGAGATTTGTAAATCTCCTGCTCAAGCCCCCATAATGACGGGTTGTTAGCCGTTTGTTATTAGAGGTCTGTGTGCCAAACGTTATAGATGTATATTTCCAAAGGGGTAGTTAGGGGTAATAAGTGAGTAAGGTCCGGGTTCGTTAACCTTGGCTTTGCAGTGGTATGTTAATGTATGTTTTTGGTGTCTGCCATGGAATTTTCTCACCTCAAAAAAAAGCCTCCAGTCATACAAATGGTTCACTGTGATCTCTGCCCCTTCACCATTTGTCACACCACAATCCCTTCTGATGCTTAATGTCTGTAAAAAACAAATGTTATCTGCAACTGTACACTGCAAATCTGTGGTCATTTCATGCCACACTCTAATCTCTTTAACTGCAACCACACCGTGGTGAAGGAAGGGAGAAGAATGGATACTTAAAACATTATATTTTCAGTGAAAATGACATGTTATGGCTGAAATACCACAGAAAATCACCTTGTCCTTTCCAATTCTTTGTGAATTACATCCTACTTGATAAAGTATAATGATGAATTTGTTTGTGTGTGAAGACAACAAATCAGCTGCTGTGGTGCAAGAAGTAGCGACACCACTGTAAAGTTCTGACATCAAATGTTTATTCAAGTAAAATGGAAAGTATTAAAATACAAGTACTTTGTGTGCAGAATGGCTCTTTCAGAGTGCAGTATTATGGTAAATGGACTCTTACTTACACAGCGCTTTTCATCAGTTGAAACGGTTCCCAAAGTGCTGTAACAGTAATCGAATTCACCCATTCACACGCCGATGGGGACACAGCTGCCATGCTGCCTCCACTGGGGGCAACTTGGGGTTCAGTGCCTTGCCCAGGGACACTTTGACAACCACCAACCCTGGGGTCAGTGGACGACCGCACTACCCTCTCAGCCACAGCTGCCCCCAGTTATTATATAAAATATTATTAATGTCACAGCTCGTTGAGGTGCACTTACGTTCTATACAGCTGTGTACTTGAATCCATAAGATGCATCGTGTTTTATAAATTTATCATGCTTTGTATATTAAAAAAAAATGAAAGGGAGTAAAAGGTACAAAGTAGAAGAAAATAAAGATACTCAAGTAAAGTACATCATAACTGAAGTACAGTACTTATAAATGTTCAACTTTCCACCACAGCTCAAACTTAGCATGTATTCTCTGTACAGATGTGCATACTGAGGACTGTAGAAATGCAGGAAGAGTTTAATTTGGAGCTCTGGCTTGTGTTGCTGCCAACTTTGATCTTTGCTCTCAGCTCAGAACGCTGTCCATCATGGCCATCATCACATGTCAGAGACCCAGCAGGGGACCAGGCCTCTCTGAGTCACACTGTCCTCTGTGGTGAAGTAACGGAATAACACCCGAAGGCTTTAACAATCATTTGAACATTTGAACACACACAAAACGACTTGTCCCTTTGCTCTGAGGTTTTCGGGTTCAGTATGCGCTGCTGTTATCATCTGTCAACATGCTCGAGTGAAACGCGCTGCTTAAGTTTTTGGTGTCATGGTGAGAGAGTGTCCGCATCAGATATCTTGTCCAGCGTGTTAAAAACAAAGCATGAAGACAGCAAGCCTACTGACACAACAATTGTGAATCATTCTGTCTGAAATTACTGGCAATTACGTGTAGCTGGTTGCCGTAATCCCTGTCAGTGTACATGCCAGCTATAAAATCTCCGTTGTCAGGTTGAAACAATGCCCCGGGTATTTCGGCACGCACGGCTCGACACTGAAAGTGTTATGCACACAATATCTGTCACAGTGCTGACTATTAATCACGGAGGAGTGTTTAAGTTCATTCTGCAACATTAGAGATGTTTCCAGGAGTTTACCACTTTGACAACTTGAAAGTGTCATGATTTATGGAGGGGGAACTAGTAAAGTAAAACATGTGGACGCTTATGAAGAAAAATATATTCTGATCGAGGCCAAAAAATGTTGTCACTCCTTTTTCACCAAGCAATTAATTATACCAGGATACATTTTGCTGGAAAAGACAGTCGAACTGTTTATTAATCAAGGTAACATTTATTGTCGTGAAAATATCTGATTTAGATTGAAGTCTTCATTGTTGTTTTAGTCGGGTCCTAAAGGCAAGCTGGTTGCCATGTTGAGAAAAACAATCCTGCACTCTCTAATTTAGCCATAAGCAGAACATTACTATAACCTCCCTTCTTAGTGATTTACACCTTGTAACAAAACCATGAAAATCTGTCAGTAGCCTACTGATGTCATGACATGTCCAACAGTTTCCTCCGCAAAGGAATGTCAGCATACTTCACTTGAACCACTTGTTTTTGGAGGATGGCATTTTCGGTAGGGTCGTGTGTGAAGTGCAAACTGAAGGCATTGCTAAAACATGAAGCTGTTCTCTTGAACCGTATTTGACTTTGTGCCATGCTCGTGCTGAGGTTCATGTAGCTCACTCTCAAAATAAATGTGCATGGTAATAAAGAACCAAAAAGGCAGCGGCGCATCTTCATCGTGCATTCCTTCCAAAGAGAAGTCAGTCATTACGCTGGGTTATCATTACAGGGTCCATTTGCAGTGTTGGAACATGTGGTCAAGGTTAAGTGTCTGTAGGCTAGTTCCCACACAACCCACGGCAGTTAAAGTGGCGCCCTCTGACCGCAGGAGTGGTAATAAAGCATCACAGCAATACTGTGGTTTAATGAGTCTAATAAGTTTACAACGCTTTCTTGAATGGGTGCGGTGTGAAATGTCTGTTCCCAGAGCTACAAGTTGATTGACAGTTGTGAGAAGCCGGTGGTTTGATAGAATGAATACGTGAATTGCGTTGCCTTGTGTTGCCTCTGGACATTAACCACTCGTTCAACGTAGAAAGATACAAGTCTGTAGATGTCATTAGAGTAGATTGGTTCTTTTTCTAAAAGGCAGAAATTTGACTTTGACCTCATTCCACCAAATTAAGCCCAGAGAGATTTCTTTAATTAAATGTTCTCTTTCATCCTATGGACCAAATTAGTGAGAACAGTTCTCTGCCAGTGGGTTGGGGTTAGGGGAAGAAATCCGGAAAGAGTCGGTCTGGTCAGTTTGCACTTTTGATAATATAAAACTATAAAACACATTTACATT
Source organism: Gadopsis marmoratus (assembly GCA_036023855.1). NCBI lineage: Eukaryota > Metazoa > Chordata > Actinopteri > Centrarchiformes > Percichthyidae > Gadopsis > Gadopsis marmoratus. Next base: position 44,051 of record JAVQJF010074240.1, read on the forward strand.
AACAACAAAAAGGGATAAATAAATCTGATCTCAGTTGGAACAAGAGGAATGATTACAGCAAGAAAAACTTCTTTCAACATACATACGACAATTGTTTTAAGACAGGCTTGAAGGAGTGTGAACTCATCCTTTAAATTCAACAACGTCACACTTTGATATCTAAAAGATCATCTCAAATGTCTACATGCAGTGAGCAGAACTCTTCATCACCGCAGACTCTCCATCTGGCTGACGTCCTCGGGTGTATTTGTCATCTTACTGGCATAATACTTAGTGCTGGCAAGGAAAGAACAGCTTTGTAGAAAGGTTGCCCTCTAGTGGCAAAGATATCACACAACTACTGAGCTTGAAGTCTATAGAGCAGTTGTTTGAGTACTCTTGGCAAGTTATATACGTAAGTGCAGCTGATTTAAGAAGATGCTTTTTAGAAAATGAACAAAAATATTAAGGCCATTTTTATAGAACAGAAAGAGTATACTCAATTCTTATTTGCTGAGCCATAGTTTATTATCTGAATTTGAAGCCGTGATATGGCACAAGCCATGGCTGCGTTTGAAACAGGTTGTACCTCTTACAGCTACTGTTGTCGTTTTGAGTGATTTTTTTACTTTTTGAATCTGAGACTTATGTCTCAGCAGCTGACAATAGTGACAGTTGTAAATAAAAGGATAGAAATAAAAAAGCTGGCAGACGTATTTCAATAGTTATATAACAGTCAGCATGATTAAAGAGCTAGAACAGGACATACATGACATACTGTCCCATCAGTACTGTATATTGCAAAATAATAACATTCAATACTATGCAGACCTTCTCAAAAGCCTAATACTTCCCCAGTTAGGCATGACTTTGGCAGTTAACGCTGTGCGTGATAAGTGACAGAATAACTCTCAGGGAAGCCAACAAGAGTTCAACTTGGTGGCAGCACAGGAGGATAGTTCATGGGGACACCAAAATCACTACATGCCTTTCTCTGGGAAGAAAGAAAATGACCAGAAAATGTAGTATCTGTATGAGTTATAGGTCAGGAGATGAGCTGGTTTGAAAGTTGAAAGTCACTAAAGTGAAATAATGATAGGGCGACCAAAACCATCAATGTGGGACGACACCTCCTGCGAGCTCAGTGCAATGAAAGGTGTTGAGGCTGCGAGACAGCTCTGACCAGTGTGTTTAGTGCTGTGTGTAAGTTATGTTTGATTTGTTGAGGGGGCCTGTAACATCCCACATAAAACATAAAAAATGTTCTTTACCAACCAAAATGTATCGTGTTTAACAAGAAGGCATTCAATGCAAAAATCTAGTCTTTTTATTCACTTTTCTTCTCCAGTAAGTTGTTTCTGACACGTCCCAGATGTTTAGCAAGACACTGTCTTCAAGCCAGTGTTTACCATCACACATCACTCCCGTACATTTGGACCAGCAGGGGCCAGCTGTATATAGAAGTGGGTCCACCCATCCCCATATTTATTCCGATATGTTACCTGTCCACCTGGAGATGCAACGACATCAGCAAGTCTGTGCGACTGCGTTTGGTTGGAGGACGTGTTGTATTGTTTCACCTTTGTTAAGTATTATTAGGATTATTATCAGTACTATTACTAGTGTATCGATTTGACGCTTTGATTTGCTGATTTTTCTGCCCAGCTGTTTGCTATTGCTTTGAATTTATCCCACAATCAACTAAAATGCACTTATTGTTCGTAGCATTTCTACAGGGTCTGATCTCAGAAAGAGTTACGTTGAGGTATATGGTTAGAAAGACCTGAGCCGTGTGGTGTAACAGTAATGTGACTGGATTAAAATCCCATTGATTGGAACTTTGGCTCCCTGTGAGAATATATACATTTGAACAGATAATTGGTTTTGTTTAGGTATTAGGTTAGTGATGGTTAGGTTTAGGGATGGATCGGTTGTCCTTAATGTCACGGGAAGGATTCAGGAGGGATTTGATATCCAGAATATGATGTTTCCATATACGATTGTCAGGTTTGGGCTTTGCAGGTGAGACAGAAACAGGTCACCTGAGTCTCAGTGCAGAGTTTCTCACCTGTGAAGTAACGACTTTTTTGAAAGATCACTAAGATTGATTAATTGATGTTATATTACTTTGATATATTTTCATTTGAAATTGAAAATATAGGTTTGAATTGTATATCACCATTCCCATATAGACCCCTTTTGTGTCTCCATTAATGCAGTTGAAAATAGAGCACAAATTGTACTAAAGTCATGGCAATTATAGGCAACTGTGACAATTGGTGACAAAAAAATGCTCACTCTCCCCTGTAGGTGGTGTGAGGAGGAGAGAGAGGAGGACACAGATTGTTTTCATTCTTCAACTGCCTGAACTGGAAATGACAAATACACTCAGGTTACATGGAGGAGGTGCTTATAAGTGAGAAGCTAATAAAGGTAAAATAAGAAATGGTGCATCACGTTTATGTGCACGTGCAGACAGCAAAGGGACCGCAACATCAAATCAGTGGCAGAGAGCAATTATTGATATCTTAATTATAACAAAGTTTCCACATGCCAACAGCCTTTTGGGTTGCTCTCCTTGATCCAGCAGTGTGTGCTGTGGAGGTGGGTGGCGCAAGGTCGTGACATGGGGATGGATGCATGGAGTGTAGCGCTTGTGTTTGCATACTCCCTAAGCCCTATTAATTTACTGCCATGGCCAATTCAAAACTGAATTGCAATTAAAAAAAAATTTTCATTTGGAGAAAAGTAAATAGATAAAGTGGAAAATAAAAAGAGTGTGGCACTGCTGTAGATTTGTAGTCTGTTTCTGGTTGAAAACAGTGTGAACACGTTATTCTTTGTAGTCGACAATCAGGAATGTTTTCCCTCGCTGTTGGTGGACACCAACGGTGAGTCCGTCTGTCCGTCAGACATATGATACTACTGGAATCCCATTATATTTTCTATGGATGTCAACAGTCTATAGAGGATGACAGTTCACTGCAGTGTCAGGTCAAAGCAACACTTTCGGTCCTTGACAAAACAAATGAAGCTTTATGTTTCTGTGGATATTCACGACCCTCGAAGGATGATTTCTTATGTTTTTGTGCCCCCATCAGGACAAACATGCATCGGTACATTTGTTGTGTCTGAAGCTTTTCCTGTTGTGGGGTGTAGTGGATAATGGTGCCTCTAGTGGCTGCTAGTGGGAATTATACTTATAGTGTTCACAAGTAGAAATAAAAGTATTGATTTTAGGAGCACACTTTGAGGGAATTGCACAGAGGAAAACAGATGACCATACGTAGACATAGAACTAGTGGTGAAGCTGGTTTACCTTGTATTTTTAAGTCCATTATATGCAATAAATGTTTCACTAATTGAAGCTAAAATGTTCCTGGTAATTCTCATCCAGCTAGTTTGGCTCTTGAACAAAGTTTGAGTGATTTGTTAATCCTGGATGAAGTTACCTTGATTAACAGTGTGCTCATAAAGGCACCAAACATGAGAAAAGTGGAAACCATGATCACTATTTATATGATTGGCGGAGTGCTGGTCATTGTCATTGCCGTCAGATGAGGTAGGCGTGTTGGGAACCTCCCAGCATGCACTTGGACAGCACATTCATGGACATACGTCTCACTTTCTGCGTGTTCCTGCATCGTTACTGCTGCTATTTTACTCTACATTGTGCTTCACAATGATTCCGCTGTTTCCAGCCAGTGATCACTGTTTCTATTATCAGTGACTGTGGTTAGGCTGATGTTGATGCATGGTTGGTGAGGTTCCCTCCAGTGGATGTCTAAGAAAGTTGTCGGTGGTAATCATGAGCATGCTGCAAAAATAAAATCTAACAAAAATCTCTGAAAAAACAGGTTTCATTGCTAAAGCAACTTTCAAAAACAGTATGACGTGGATACGCAAAGATATATATAGTATGAATGTAATGGGTGTGAAAATGTAACTGTTCTAAAATACTTAAAATAATATGTAGGTGAAACTGTTTTGTTAGTGTTGTTCAATTGTTGTTAAATTACAAGTTAATATCAGCCATTATTTTGATAGAAAGATGTGTGTTTACATGTCAGCACTTCCGGGTGCTTCCTGTAGGGGGAGCGTGTTGCGTTAGCTTAGCTGTAGCGAGCTCGCTAGCTTGTCCAGTGTGTGTATCTCCTGACTACAGAGCGAATGTTGGTATGGTTTTGTTATGAAATGTGTCGTTGCACAGACACTTATAAATGTCAGATTAACGTGTGTTCATAGTGGTAGTGCAGCACTGGATGCAGCCTAGTGGGAGCTTTGTTTA
>JAVQJF010074248.1:0-11228 GCA_036023855.1 Gadopsis marmoratus
TTGTGGGTTGTATAGGCAGCTCTATGGCTTTATGATACACAGTATCAGGGATAATGCATTGTTATTGGGGGAATCCATCTCTCTGACTGTGCTATGAGATAACTTTGTTATGATATAGCACTATATAAATAAAATTGAATTGAATTGAAATCATTTTAAAGTTTCATCAGTTCACCCATATACAACCACAAGTTACCACCAAAATTCCATACTAAGTTCATGTGATAACAACTAAACCATCTCCACGAGGAAGGCACTAGATGTAGTTGGACCGTGTGTTTCACAGCAGATATTTGACAGCGTGACATGACAGCGTGACAATGAGGCAGCATGCACAATACTGTCATTAATTTTATTATTTACACATGTGCTTTTCTGTGACATGTCAAAATGTCTGTTAAAAAGGCCTATGAACTTTAAAGGTTGACGTGTAGAGAATCTAATAAATACCTTAAGATAAGATTTTACATATATAATCTCACTATCACACTCTCATTCAGTTTTGCTGAATAAAATGATAAAATGTCAAAAAATAAGAGCATGTCACATACGATACACCAGTCGCAAGTTAAAAGAGCCAAAGGTGTTTATGTTCGACGGCTGCACCTAACAATTATTTTCATTATTGATTAATCTGTCAATGATTTTCTTGATTAAAACTGAATTATGCGATCTATAAAATATTAAGAATATAAAACAAATGCCTATTGCAGTCTCCTAAAGCCCAAGGTGGCATCATCAAAAGTCTTGTTTAGTCTGACCAACAGTCCATAATGAAAAAAAATATGCTGTTAACCATCACATGAAACAAAGAAAAGCCACAAATACTTAAAATTGTGAAGCTGAAACTACAAAATGTTTGCCGTATTTTCTTTTTTTTTTTAAATGAGAAACCGATTATCAACTTGGTTGCTGTTTGATTTTCTGCACTAATCAGCGGCTGGTTTATTCCATCACAGAGGACCATTTCTCAGAAGATCAAATCAAACAAATCTAAAATCCATGTTCCAAACACTCACATAGTTTTACCAAGACAGGGCTGAAGCACAGCTTTCTTATAGTAAAGGATAGTACGCTATCCCAACCACTGGCTCCTCTATACCACAGAGGTCAAAGTGGTCTCACACCAGTTACAAAAATATTTCCTCCACAATCAGAGGAGACAAAGAGAAAGAAAGGGATAAAGAGAGCCACTGGCATAAAAGAGAAAGAAGGATGCTGAAAGAGCAGGTAGGGAATGAGAGACATCTAGACAGTTTGATCACAGAGTCTATCAATCAGAAGTGGAGCAAGAGAGACTTCAGATTGCAGAAAATTGTACTCTTCTTGGCCAGATCAACAGCCTTTGTCCGCCTGAAGGAAAATGGCTGTTGCATTGAAATGACTCCAAATGGCTGAATGCTATACACGGGTCACTGATAGGCTAAGGGTCTCTGTGTGTGTGCGTTCGTTGAGATCGCTGTACTAGCCAGGGGCATACCATACCGTCTCCATCCGATTAAACAGAGCAGGACGAGGTGATCGTTCACCTCCACTTGCCCTTCTAAGGTCTCACATGCGAGCACACACACAGACACACACACACAGACACACACACACAGACACACACACACGAGGACTGGTGAGGAGGTGCACATGACTGGCACAACTACAGTTTGGAAGAACATCAAGCCTTTAACATGCCACCCAGTCCCGTCGTGTTTTGGCCCTTGCTTCCTTGCTTTGTGCTCTCATCACAGGCTCTGACAGTTCTCTCACAGCTGCTTGCAGTTGCTACGGCACCGGTATCTCTACTGTATTCCAAGTAATCATCTAGCCTTGTAGAGCTATTATGCCACTTGAATGAAAGTTAATGGCAAAGCTGCTGGGATGCGACGTCCTATCTTCCACGTGCAGTGAGACAAACAAACAACTTCACTGAGGATAAATTTGAACATGCAAGTAAGCGAGCAGCTTCGAGTAAGATCACAGGTAATGGTTCCTTTTTCAAAAATGAAAGCAAAGCTGCATTTATGTACACTACAGAGACTACCAAATACATACACTAGCAATCTGCTCGTGTCCAAATTATAAGTCAGCATCAATTGGCGGATACTTTGTAACCTTGGCGAGCAATGCCTCCTTCAAACTATGGTCTAAATTTGGGGTTCTCAACCATGCGTACGCATACTTCTGCAGTTAGCAGGGGTTACATGATAGGATTGTGGAGCATATTATATAACATGACATTTGTTTTGGCAGAAAATAAACACACAAATAGGATTACAAATTGATGTGAGGTATCATATTTTGCGGTCACAGTAACCAGTAACCTTCCATCCATGTCAGGCCTATAATAGCTTAACACGACATGTTGTGATTGAGAATGAGCAAGACCTAGTTAGCAAAGGGGGAGGGTAAGTGGAAGTAGAAAACTAAAAGAAATGTATAATTGGCTGAAACTTCCAAATTGCTTGTTTTGTACAACCAGCAGTGTAAAATCCAAAGAGATTCAGTTCACAATGATGTTAAGCAGAGAAAAGCAGCAAATCATCAAGTGTAAGATGCTGGAACCAGCAAATCTTCGGCATGTTTATTTTCTGTTTAAGGCATGAAAAAGGACATCCGCTCTCAAAACTGTTGTCAATTCATTTTCTTTGCTAGACCAATAGATTCAGAACTGAAACGAGAGGCGCAACCACCTGAGCCGTCTCACATAGACACTCAAGAGACAAGTCTGTTATTGCACTGAGGTACCCTTTTAGAGAAGTACAGACCCTGCTTTCTGAATCAAATTAAGATTTCTGACTTTTCTCTAGTCAGAGATTAGACAGGAAAGAGTCGAAACAAGGAGAGGGAGGGAAGATGAAGAGGAGGGCGAAGAGGGGCCCAAGGAAGAAGCTGACGAGGGGGAAGTAGAATAGCGGGAATGGTCGATCCATTTCAGTAGACAGCTCTCGAGATCCAGTGCGTGCACAGCTACATCAATCACATCTGGACCCACAGTCAGTTCATGCTAACTGGTTCATGGTAGCCGACTGACTGGTGTACATGAACACACGCACACAAATGAATAGCGGATGCTATAGGAAGCACATACAAACAGGGACAAACAAATACAAATAAATAAAAAACAGCCACACCCACCGTCTTGCAGAAACAAAAAGACAAATGGGGGGTTAAGGTATAAGCAACACACTGAAGATGTTACAGTCTCCTTGCTAATGATAGTCGACATATTATTCCCTCCTCTGCAACACTAAGGGATGGCAGAGAGGCGCTGTGCATCTTAACAACACAGGCTGGCTGAAAACATATTTCTTTCTTGGTGAGGGGAGCGTGTTCGACTCAGATTAAGTTAGATACACACACCCACACACATTTCAAATGCCCATGCACACATATACCCATCCTTACAGTCACTGTGTATCTCTGGGAGGTCCAGCCAAAGCAGAGTGGTGGTGAAAACTAATGATAAAACTTGATGTGGAAGTCTACCAACTCCATTGTGTGTGTGTGTGCACGCGTATATGTGTGGGTGTGTTCTTCTAAATGATATGAAAGCCGGTTTGAAAACACAGACAGGCTTGTCAGTTGAAATACTTGCCTCCGGGGCACTGCAGTCATCCATCAATCCAAGAATCACACTGACATCGTAACATTTATTCAAACTTAAAGAGGGAAAGAGACAGGCGTATTTGAGAGAAGGGTATGAAAATAACAGAATTTCATGTACGAAAAGTCTTAATGCAGGAATCCGTTTTGCATTTGCTTATACCGACATCTCCTACAATACGTCAGTTTCGTTCAAAAGACTGAGCATGTGCTACATCTAACTGGTTCAGTGTGAAAGAAATTCTGCTCTGCAATTAAAGCTGGGAAGCTCTGAGAGGAAGCGGCTGAAGCAGCAGATCGCAGGTAAAGCTTCTGTTAAACTGGCCACATGCTGTAATGAGAGGAAGGGGCCATATCTGAAAGGAGTGCTGAAAGAAGCAGCGAGCCAGCAGGAGAGAAATGGACTGGCCATGCTTCCATAAATAGTATTTTTGTTGAAACATGATAATGAACCGAATTTGGTAACCCTGTGCATGGAAATAGCCAAATTTGATAAGACTTCTTCAGTTTTATTTGGAAAATATTGCAGTCAGCAGACTCACATGGACCAGCTCCGGCCTCCACACTCCCCGCAAGCAAACAACAACCTCGACACAGCAGGGGCTGTGGAGTGACCTTAGCAAACACACCTGCCAAAACTTCATTACATACAGAGCAGGACCACAGTCCTCTCTGCGAGGGTCAAACACTATCCACCATGTGGCCTTTCCCAAACAATGAATAAAGCATCATCACTAAAGGGAGGAAGTGGATCAATCTAAACCCAGCAGTCCACCTGACAAGCAGCGACAGACTAAAACATGTTAGCTATGCAGCAGATAATCATTAAATATAATAATAACAACTTTTTGGAGCAGACAGTGCATTTTTCTACAGTGTTTTGTAGCAGTTATAAGCAGCAGAATTAGTCCAGTGATGCGTTTACATACAGAGCCAATAGAAACACCCACATAAACACACACACACACATCTAAAACAATGACCAAATGTGTCACAAATTCAATTCAGCCCATAGCAGTCATGTTCCATAATATCACACATGCCAAAAAGGAAACATAAGCACAGTAACTTATAATTTATAGGGGTACATGAAGAGATTTAAGAGTAGCCCAGGTAATAAAAAAGGGTTCATTTGGTTGTTTTTCATACTATAATGCTGGCTCTGTCCAAAGGCAACAAAATGTGTCCCGCCCCCTGTCTGTGCGACTGTGTTTTCTGTGTTTGTTACCTGCTTGTTGTTCCTAGGTCTTGTGTTTACTGCTTTTGTTCTCCAGGTGTCTGCGCTTGTTTGTCCTGTCTCAGCCTCCTTCTGTCTCCCTGATTGTTAGTGTCTTCACTCGTCCCCCCTGTGTGCACCTGCGGTCTATCCCCTCGTTAACGTCCTGTGTATTTCAGTGTGTTCAGTTGCTTGTTTCCTTCCATAGTCAATGTTACCGTTTGTGAAGTCCATGTCTGAGCTGTCTGTGTGTGGTCCGTCTGTTCCCTGGCTGACTTACCCCTTTTGTAAGTGCGTTTTCGGTTGTGCCATCATTAAAAGAACTTTTAATCTGCGTTTGGGTCCCTCCATATCTCCTTCCTCCACGACCGTCCCTGACGAAAATGTGCCTTTCAGCTCACTAATTAACACCATATCTTCTTTGTTTAATAAACTGAAGTGTAAGAACAACACATGGCTGGGCGGAATAATTTTCCAGTTTTGTCATCATTATGAGGTTACCCAACAACCAGAGGAGTCCCCTCTGTCTCCGGTCTTTGTGCTGAGGCAGCTAAGCTAACGAAGATGTTAACTGCAATTGCCATTTGGTCAACAAATATAGTTATGTGTATTTATATATGTATTTTTCATTAATTCCAAATCACTCTAGATGAATGCTGAAGTTATTAAAATAACTGTGTTTTAGAAGAGTGGCCCATACTTTATTTTTGCAATAAAATATCTTTCATAATAACAATTAAATAAATTCACATACAGAAAATAATACACCCTGTGAGGCAGAAGAGGCCATGTTCCTCGGTCAGGACATCACAGTGGTTGCTGCTTCTGGTTAATACCACTCTGTTATTAGTTTGTCAGAGCAAGAGAGTCCTGAATAATATGACTGAATTCTTCAACAACACCGGGCAAATCTGGACAGCTATTTCAAATTCCAATGTCAAGAGACCGTTAAATGTCTCCCTGAAAGGTGCTTCGAGTTTAATTTGGCATAAATTTGGGCAAAATCTTTTTTCTTTCCTCTTCTTGAGTCAAGAGAACAAGAAAAGACACATTTCTCTGTCATTGGTGGTAAGAGACAAACAGCAATGCGCACTTTGAATAATCTGGAGAATTTCCCAGTGGCAGAGCCAACTTTTATATCTGTTGATTTGTGTGTTCTTCAAGGACCTTGGTGTCGAAGTTAATCTCATAAAAACAACTCTTTTGATGTCACTTAACAACACTGTAACTCAAAGAAAGACTAAGTCTACACTGTAGAAACAATCAGAATCTAAATCAGAAGATAAATGCTGTGTACTCACGGAGTGGTGTAAAGGTGTTTTTGTACATCAGAGATCTTGTATTGTAAGTCTTAAGATACTAGATGAGAGGCTGTCAGACAGTGGAACTTCATGAAACAGGGCTAAAGTGCTCGTTGTCTTATGTCACATCCAGCTTATATTCATATCCTGCATACAAATCTGTTTTGTTGGGTTCTTGTATTTGAACATGCACACTACATCTAAAGGATGTACACACACATTTAAAAGTTCGGACACAGTGGAGAATACTGCAGAAGAGTTCAGCAGACCTACAGAGTTTACTGAGGTGAATGAAAGCCAGACAGAAGAGGGCTTTTTTTTTTTCTCCAGCAAGAACACAGAGGATGGGCCAACTCAGGAGAGTAGAAATTTGCTTTAAAGCTGAGGTATGTTTTGACATGCTTAGTGTTCTTTTGTGGGCCAGCTCAAGAATCAATTTGCTGACTTCAAAGAAATGGCTAAACTCTTAAAAAAAAAAAAAAAAAAATCAACCCAAAGTGTTTTGAGTAGCCTGATGCTGGAGAGAAAAATACTGTTTCTCAAGAGCCAAGGAAGCTGTGAAGACGTTTTGGCACAATGTGACCTGTGATAACCATGGAGGACAACACTGATGCCATGTTCTAAAAACCTATATTGTGCATCAGCCACGTCGCTACCATCTGATACAGATTCTGTGGAGTCCTTGACAGCTCTCGTGCCAGATGATGGCTCAGTGTTTTGTACGGACAGTGTTTTCCTATAGATTCATATGTATCTCTACTTGAATATGAGTATTATGTCGTTGTGGTTGCTATGCCAACATCGAAGTGAATGTGTAATCTGCTTTGTGTCACCACAATTTGGTGCAGTTTAAAGTGACAGTATACTATATGTGTGTAGGACCCCATTGCTTAAAGTAAGAAGCTGATCGAGATCTTGTGATTTCAGGGCCTTTAAAGGGGCAATAAGTAAGGTTTTTGCTTTCCCATAGCACATGGTAACCATAATACATAATGTATAGTGCTTTATCAGTTACACAACCCGGAGAGTGATGGCTCTTAAAACTCACTTTTAGGCCATTCTGAGCTACTTCTAAGGACTGAGAGATGATTAATAAAAACACTTTTGTCCTTTTCCACACCATACAAAACGTATGGTTTCCTCCTCGCTCTTTGTAATACAAATGCAGCTACTTGCTGCTCTGCGCTGGTCGTGGTATAAGTCAAAGCAGATAATGAGTCGCATTTAAATTTTTATTCACGAAGAGCGAGAGATGACATGTAACAGACCCATGGACATCACACACGTCTCAGATTGCTCATCTGCTAACACGTTGCTGTTGGCATCTGAATGAAGAGTAAAGTTGTAAAATGTAATACAGGTCAATTTCAACTCAAACTCCTCGTGAATCTGTGTGAATAATAATTTATATGTCAAATAAACTGTGGAATGGGTCTTTAATCCTGTGCATCAGACTGGGAGGGTCTCCTACAGTGGAGCTAAATGAAGTGCAGGATCAAAGACCTGGCTGCAGCTCAGAAGCACCAGAGGAGGTTAGACCTTCAGCATCCTCTTCTCTCGCCTCCTCTGCTTTGTTGCTGGAGCTGCAGAAGTGTCTTCCTTTTTTTATTATTATTATCTATAATCACCACGAGTCTCTTTTTCGCTCTCGTCCCCTTAACTTTGTTGTGATCTCTCGTCTTTAATCTGCTCTGCTACATTCTGATCTGTTCCCAGATGCCTACCTCCCTCTCTCTCCCTCTCTCTTTCTTGTGACATGTAGTTCAAAGGAGGGGCCTCCCACTAAGTACACCCGTCATCTCTCTCATCCAATTCTCTGCAGCTCTTCCTCAGCGTGGGGTAGGTTTTCCCTCTCACACTCTCTTAGTTTCTCGTTTTCTTTCATGATCTCTCACTCTCTTCCTTCTCTCATTCTCACTTTCTACTGCAGCTTCTCCTTTTTTCTTAGACTTGAACTGTGCTTCTGCAAAGTTACACGTAAAGGTCTTTAGAGACCTACACAGAAGGGTTTTATGGTTAACCAACAGTTATCCATAAAACGCAGTAATGTTTACTCAGTGCATTTTAACTAATCTACCTTTTTCTTTTAGCTAGGTACATTTTTACAAGTACTGTATTTCCTTAAATGAAAACCAGTAGTCAAGTAAAAGCCGATCACCAGTAATGGCCAGGGGTGTGGTCAACATGAACAAATAAAGGCCAGCCAAAAACAAGGCTGGATAAACTCCTGGTGGCTGTTATGTGCATGCCAAATAACATAGTATATTTCCATTGCTTTAATTTAATAAACTCAACAATATAGTCAAGCTATTTTCAACACTGTTCTGGATTACTCATCTAAAGTGTTATTTAGATGAGTATTTTCCGTGTTTACGTCTCAGCCAAGCTGTATGTTGTAGTAACTTACCAGCGCCAAAAGATGGCAGCAGCTACATTTCAAGCGCCGTTTTCCACAACATGTTTCCTGCGAATGTTACACAATAAAAGCCTTGTTAAAAAATGAAGGGAAGGGTTTCGTCCACTGAACATTAGAGGGCTTTTAATTTGAAACTGATACAGGAAGTGTTGAGTAACAGCGTGATGCAGTAATTTTAACAGGGGATATGGGAGCGGATCAAAACGAGGCTATGTACAAAAATATGGAATTAGAAACAAAGGCCTGCTTCTAATACAAGCCTGCTTCAAATAAAGGCCTGGTACCTTCTGCAGTTCAGCTAAATAAAGGCTGCGGCTTCTATCTGAAGAATTACGGTAATTTCACTTTTACTATAACACAATTTCTTTAAAGTAAAAGTACTTTTACTTACTCTTTACATCCCTAATAACTGTAGGTCGTAGAGGTCTGCACATTGCCCAAATCACAACCAATGTATCGTGTTGACCGCCACGTGAAGCAAGCTGGTTGGTTGATCCAACGCCCATCCATCAGCAGGTGGGTTTGAAACAGAAAGGCAAACACGAAATATTAATACACATAAAATGGTTGGATGTTCGCCAATACATGCATCTTGGAGAGACATACTCCAGCCTGTAGAGTACATCCACACCGCGTTGACACGCCGGCTAAATCTAAAAAAGTGTGATAATAAAATTCATCCATACTAGCGCAATTTCTGGTCATTTTCGTAAATATGTCTGTCCACATTCAAACACTGAAATATAAGTAAAACAGAATCTGGCAAAAAAGATAAGACAAGCTGTTATTAAATGTCAGTATATCTGACCACAGTTTACAGATTTATCCACTCTGGAGACTGTTTTTGAAAATCTCCAAAGTTTTTGGGTGTCAAAATGTCGGCCTAATGTGTACAAAGAGGGCCAAAAATGATGCGTCTTTAACAGATGTAGCCTCACGTGGGTTTTGTATGTGTTTCCTGTCTGTTCGGTTCCTGCCCTTGTGTGTCATTGATTAGCTACACCTGCTGCCTAGTGTTCACCTACCCGATTCCCTCATTTTACCAGTTCCTTCACTTTGTCGATTCATCCTGTTTACATCTCTGTTTACTACTGCCTGCCCTGTGTTTAGTTTCCGTCTTCTTGTTTTGCCCCTGTGGATGTTCTTCATGCTTTTGTCCCCCGGACTTGGATTTACCTTTTGCCTGTCTACCCGCCTGTAAGATAATTAACTTCAAATAAATCGTTGAACTGCTCCTGTCCGCCTGCGCTGTCTGCTCTTGGGTCCTTTCCCTGTCTCCGGTACTTCGCACACCCATGACACAGAAGTGCTTGACGGACAGTTTATGAGACCCCCCCCCGTCCCCCGACCCCTTTCTGACCTCAGAAACCGATAATCTGACACTCACACTTACTTCACACCATGATTGGTCAGCCGTGCGGAGGTGAGAAGGAAGCCGGGGTATGAACTTTTCTCTCCGGCTTTCTTTTTTCATTCTTTAGAGCTATTTTGTCACTTTGTGTGCAACACTACAAATGACCTGGCTGAAGAGGCCGGTATGCTTCAACAGAAGTGCTTGATGGATGGTCGAACAGCTTTTATGAAACCCCCTGCCCTGACCCCTTTCTGACCTCTGAATCGGGAGGGGGGATGTGATATTTAAATGGCATTGCTTCTCCCTCCTCCTATGACGACAATCTTTTGCAATTCGCTTTCGATTGTGACTGTTGGGATCAGCTATAAACACTTTAGCCTTTGTCTGACCAGGTCGTACGAACTAGTTCTGCTCGAGCGTCACCAGACAGTCTTATTCACCCCTTTCTACTTTCCAACCCATCTACTCCCTTCCCCCCCCATCTTTCTGCTACAGGCAAGGGAGACATTCTGCGACGATTTCGCCCCTCCATCCCCCTAAATCACACACACAACACACTACTGACTCATTATTGGGAAAGTGGCATCCAGCTACTTTACTCTGTCAACCGTAGCTGCCCAAACCCTGCGAAGCTACTCACTTACACATGTGCACACACACACACACACACACAGTTTTGGAGTGATCCTTTGCCAACCTTGCTTAAGGACAAGAGAGGATGTGAACTGCAGCTAACCTCTTGTTCTGCAGTAATGAGGTGTGTGTGTGTGTGTGTGTGTGGACTGGAGGATGACAGGAATGGACAGAATGTTAAATGTGATCTTGTACATTTCAAATACAGAACAGAAAATGAAGAGTAAGTTTCTTTGGAGGTGTGATAGATAGGCTGTAATTTACTCAAACGGAGGGTCTGCTTCCTCCCAGGCATCTCACTCTGCTGGTTAAGTAATGATATACAGATGATGATATTTGATGATGATGATGATGAGGCCCTTATGTGCAGCCGCAACTGCGTCTTCTACAGTTAGGGAGGATAGATTACACTCCCAAATAATTTCTCTCACGCACACACACACACGCACACACACACACATAATCTATAATACAAAACAAAATCATACTTTAAAGGCATGACTTTCATCGAAAGTGACACTAATTCACACACACACACACACACACGAAAACACACGCCAAGTGAAGTTACACACACTCTGCACACCCACTAATTCAATTAAATAATGCAGATATGTACACAGACACACACACACACACACACACACACTGGGTGGTTGCCTCACACAAAGTGAGGCAACCACCCCATAAAAACAAAAAATAAATCTCAGTATG
>JAVQJF010074256.1:0-21687 GCA_036023855.1 Gadopsis marmoratus
ACAGAATCCTGTAATGCCTGAAATCCCATCTAGAGAAACTATATCTTTAGATAATATGTTTCGGAGGTGTTCAGGGCCAAGTACAATAACTTCAGTTTTGTCTGAGTTTAACATTAGAAAATTGCTGGTCATCCAGGTTTTTATGTCCTTGAGGCATCTTGAAACTGATCCAGTTCCTGCCTCCCCGCAGCCTCTCTCGCTACACCTTTTTTCTGCTGTGAGCCTTTAGTATCACTGTTCTGTTTTCTTTTAACACTCAGATTATCTCACCTGCATCATCTGCCACACTGCTTTGCGATGTGTTTGCACTTCCCTTATCTTGTGTTGTACCTGTGCTCTCACTTTCTACAGCTGTTTCTTCCCTGGTCTGTCCTGATTCCTTCTCTCTATCAACCCGGTTTTCTTGTTCTGGTTCAGCACGTGTCTGTTCCTGACCCTGAACTTGAGTTTCAGTGGACTCAGCCGGACTCTGAGTCTGTCCTCCAGTCTCTGTTCCTCCAGCAGCAGGTCTGGTAGGACAAGCCTTCACTACGTGGCCTTCATTCCCACAACCGAAGCACCTGGACGTTTCAGACGTCACAAAAACCACAGTCAAAATCATCAACGTGCAAAACCAGATTCAAATCTTTATCCTTCTTATTCAGAATAATCTCACTTGTCTCCTATGAGACACAACATGCTGCAGGAGCAACGACTTGCACCCCGATGACAGCTTCCTGATTGGGGAGACTATCTTCCCAAATCTGCACAGCTCTTTAATCAGCTGATCATCGCTGATGAAGGGTGGTATGTTAGAAATCGTAACCCTCTTAGCTGGCGTAGTCAGAGATCACGACACCGCTCTCAACTACTTTGTTTGCCTTTTCAACGTCGTACACAAAAATCACAAACACCCCAAAACCACAAAGATTAATACACCAATAGAAAAAAGACTGAAATATAGTCACCCACACGAGACGCTCTCACAGCCAGCTCACACTCCCAGCATCCACTCAGAGAGAGAGCGAGAGAGAGAGGACTAACTTTCCATCCAGTCCAGACATGGCGCCCCGTTCAGGATGGCAGTATTGATTTCACAGGTTTCTGAAAGTGGGAGTGCATCTGCCACTAGAGGGCAGCATAGGCACTCTGTTGTTACACAACAGTCCCAGCTGGAGAAAGTGTGTCACTTGCTCTCTGATCTGAGGATTACCAAACTAGCCACCTCCAAACGTTTCCAGAGTCTTTGAATCTCCAAACTGCAGTTTTTGTGCTGCCTGCCACCTCAGACTACTCAGGCGCAGGCCACATATTCTAGTCAGGCTTAGGCTGGAATAACAGTTTACACTGAAACATGTGAAGTAATTCCCCAATTTCCTGTCTACTTGAATATGTTGTGGTCTTTATAAAGATGATTGTTTATTAATTATTGTTTTGTGTTGACTTGAATCACCTACTGGAGTAAAAAAAAACACGAACATGTTTGCAAGGTGCTGTTTGTGAAGCAGCTATACAGTTTCTATGTGGTTGATACTGCAGCGTCAGACACAAAGCCACTGCTCTGATCGCTTGCTTGAGATTTTGCAAGTGTCATCTGGGTCCGCTGTTTGCGCCTGGCAGGCCTAGATACTACCACACTCAGCTGTCTGTTGAAACCCTTATACACCCTAACGCCAGCTTTTTCTTTTAATCTTGAGATGGTTTCATCAAACCAAGGCTGGAGGAATATACACAATTTACACAAATAAACACGCTACCTAACCCTTCTAGTGAAAACGTGACCTTCTTTGTCTTCACCTGACACCAGAGAACTCTAAGAAGACAGACTGTGCACTTTAAGTTTCACATGCATGCCCCCCCCCCATCCTAGTTAGACAGGAAGTTTAGAGATTGTAAACATGAGTGAGGCTACTGGGTTAGGGATACAGCGCCAAAAAAAACATTTCATTTTGTTCTTCTTCCACCTTCCAAATATATGAATTTACTTTTTCTTCCTACCACTGTAAAGTATGCAAAAGTAAATTACAGTCTAGTTTCTTATATATTAGAATACATATCTGTTGCACGTGTGTTGATATATTTACATTCCCAGTGTGCTGCTGCTGTTCATTTTCATGCTTTGCCTCTTTGTGTATGATGGGTTTTTTTTTGTGGGGGGGGGGGGGTTTGTCATCCATGGGTAACACTAGAAAGTCTCCAAACGCTTTAAGGAAATACATTTTAAGGAGTCAAAACCAACCGTGGATTTAATCTTGGTTACTAGATGTTTTTCTGATCATACAATGCATTTTGAGTTTCGCCATCTTAAAAGGGTGTATACATTTCTCCATCCAAAGCAGAGCATGTAATATAGGAGGTGTTTCCATTTCACCCTGCACAATTTGCATTTGTGTTATTTATATTCTAGATTCCTTACTGTGTCATCTAAAGTATATTCTTATTGCTTGTGATTTCATGTTAATCACACAAATCATGTGCACACGCCATGTACAGGTAAATACATCTTTTTATTCAGTCATTACAGAAAAACGTCACAATTTTATGTCGTTGTTGGTGCCATTCCGCCACCCCACCCCATGGTGCGGTCACCCTGCTCACTTCATGGAACAACGATTGTGGCAGGCGCAGGTGAGAGCAGCTACCAGCACCACAAATTCATTGAAGTCGACCTCAGAGTCTCCATTAAAATCCAGACTTTTCAGCAGCTTGTCCGCCTCATCTTGGTTCTTTGCTGCCTGCACCAACCAACAAAACAACATTCATATCGCTGGAGAGTGCAACAGTACTACATACTACTACATATGCGACTGGGAATGCTGAATAAAAACTGATAGGCAGGCAGACAGACAGACAGACACTTTATTGATCCAGAGGGAAATTTAGGCATCCGGTAGCTTAATTACGAAAACACCAATATACACAGAAATATAAGAAGAAGAGCACAACAACACAACTGAATTGATAGTCTAACTGCCACAACTACTACAGAGGACTGTCACTATGATATAGTGGGTGCTAAATGGAATAAATGCAAATGTAAGAGGATTACAAACTAAAAACAGCAGCCTAATGACAGAAAATTTAGTATCAAAAGTGTATTATGCAAGATTTAGAGATATAATCTATATTGTAATTCTACACTATATATATATTCAGAAATGACAATAACTTAATGTTGAAGTAGGACGCAATGATGGAAGGACTCAAACTGGTCAAAAGTTAAAACATGAAACAAAACATGCACAGCACCAAAATTTTCTCATTTTAAAGTTCTAGTTGCAGACCAGCAGAACAGCTGCAAAGTAACCACAAGAACTGGTAACCACAAAGATTTCTACTAAAAGTTAGATGTTAAAAACAGCAAATTAAAATGTCTGTTTTAGCATCAGTTATATCAGGAAAATGGGCATTATGATGTGTTGCATTAGATAACCAGAAGTCAACAAATTTTCAGTTTTGGTGGCTTCAGTTTAATGCTAAATTCATGATATGCAGCATATAATAAGTTTAGTGGATAAATAGCCTCATTAGGCAGGTCTCAGTGCTGGGATGTACGTACCTTGAGCAGCCCAGGTAGCTCCTTCTCCAGCAAAGTCTTGACCTCAGCTTTGCTTAGCGAGTCCTTACTGCCCTCACCAGCAGCATATGTATCAAAGGTCTTCATCAGGATGGCCATGGCTGTCTCTAGCTGGGTCATGGTTGCTGCTTAAGAAGTTTTTAAAATGTGAAAGAGGAAAATCGAAGACCAGCCGGTCAACCGGTCAACAGAGCAGTAGATGTGTTGGAAGTGGGAAAGGAGTGAGGTAACTCTTTTATACCTTCAGATCAATGGGTTTAGGACCAGTGATAAGACACACGGTTCAAAAGGTCAGGTAATACTGGTTGAATTGTTTGATATAGGTGTTGGTTCCAACTGTTCCTACAACGCCCAGTGTACACATTACCTTGTAGACCATAAGGAGTGTTAGTCGTTTATTTATTGATTTAAGAGTAGGTGTTTTTATTAGCTAAACCACAAATGCAATACATTCTGTAAAGTAAATCATAATGAATTAACTGTGAAAGGTCTAAATGTTGTGGTGGGGGTCATACATCACTACATGATACTGAAACACATTTCAACCCAGTTTCAAAGCATCTGCTGTGGTTGGTGGTTGGTGGTCTATGCTGCTGTTCTGTAAGGGTGGACCACGAGAGGAAAGTTTGAACTGTGTAAAAGTACATGAGTGTGCCTGTCTTCACACACATCTCTGTTTTCTCTGGTACCCTGGCCTAGTTTCCTGGAAACATTGATCTGTTACAGTCCATATAAGATGTAGTGTATAAAAGCATTTCTCTGGTCATATAACCAATGCTGGCGAGTCATTATGAACAGCTCTACATTTTGCATCTAGAATACTGCAGGATGCATTTAAGGAGTTGGACTCCATGACATCTGAATGTGAATGAAATGTTAGAGGAACAATTTCCATGTTTGGAAAGCATGGCTAACACTGCAGTAGCCTAAATCAATGGGTTTGAGCACATGAGTCATGTTTTAGGATGTTGAAGATCCAGTTTATGTGCGTGATAGCAAAAGCAATGTACAGTATTACTGTATCCACTGACGTGGTGAGCATGTATGTGCAGGGGTCGCCTTTGCAAATGAAGAATGTGTGAAAGGACGAGAAAGTGTGTTAACACCTTTCGCAGTTCATATCAGTAGGTACAGAATAGCTGGTATGCAGGAAAGGGGTAGTATACTGTAAGCTTTGTTTGTTCCCACGAGTGAAGGAGTGTCTTTCTGTAGACTTTAATCTCTTTATCAGTCTGAAACTGCTGACTCATTGGGTCAAGTATCTGAAATGTCCAACACAAAATCTAACCACAGATACATTATGCTAACAACAATGTCATCTGTGCCGTGAAGCTTAGGATCTTTGAAAGCGAACCTACACACTCAATTTTATATTTCTGACCTCAGCATTCTGTACGTCACTGCCAGCTTGAAATGCAGAGCACATGTATTGAGAGATGGATGGTCTCCGCACGATGTCAGTTACTCAGTGTCTAACATTTCACATGTTCAGTATCAGTTTAGTGGTTTGTAGGCACTGTTTCCACTTCCTGTCTTTGACCTATAATGCAGCGACTCCGTAACACCACAGTTTCCACTCAGTGTCTTTAACAGTGATCTGAAGTCATTGTGGAACCTGCATCTTTGCTGCTGAACCAACATCTGTCACTAATGTAGACCCCTGACTAGGTCAAAACAGCAGCCAATTTTCTCATTTTAGTTTGACACAAATAAACCTGTCTATAAATGCATCTTGTCATCACTGAAATGAACTTAGACCACAAAGATGGATAAAAATTACTTTATAGAAAAATATATAACATTTACACTCATATACAATAATTTACACAATTCAGGTGATGTTAGGTAAATTAATGTACTTTTTTCCCCAGAGAAGATCCTCAGTTGCTTTCTTTGGTCTCCACACGTTCAAAGTAATCAAAGGATTCATACACTGCTACCTGACACTGAACGAGACAGAGAGATAAAAACAATGATTACAAGAACAGGTTACATTGCATAAGCAGAACGCAGAATACCTATGTCTATAATGTCTATCCACACCAATAAGGGTAATATTAATGAGCTTGTGGTGCTCAAAAGTTGATAGATGACCTTTGCTGATGTGTGCTATAGAAAACTAAGTAGGCGTGAGCAGCAGGCACAATTAGTCAGAAACAGGATGTCAGTTATATTTAATAATAATATCTCAATGCAGGAAGTTACAGCTTTGAGTACAGCTGTGTATTAAATCCTACCCTAATGAAACATAGGGCACTGTATAATATCAGTGCTCAGTATATTAAACAGCCTATATTTTACAGTGAAAGACACCAGAGTTTACTGTGACTTATGGGGACTGCGGGGTGTGCTGCCATGCAGTATGTAGCATGAGACAACAGATCGTTCAATATCAATAATATAATGTAGCTTTCTATTTCTATAAAACAACATCTGGTTCGGCGGTCCTGTTAGAGAGGAGGTCTATGCATGCATTTTTTCCCTGGTCTCACACATTATATAAAGTGCTCATACAAAGCAGTTCTGGAAAGAGTTTGGAAACTTTTAGTACGTTGATTGAAGACTGACTGAATGTGATTTCATAGGATATAATGTTGAATAAAACAGCAATGATTAAGGACCTGAAAGTATGGCCAATACAGCTGTATGTGAGTGTGTTCTGTCTGCTCAAAAGAAATAGCATGATAACATCAGAAGGTGGTTTCCTCACACTATAACAAAGAACCTGCCGGTCTCTTTGCGCCACATGTTTTCCTTCAGCTTGCCACTGTTACTCTACGGGCAACATGTGTGCACGAGTGTGTTTGTAGACTCACCCACTGAGAAGAGCCTCTGGAGGAGCTGGTGCTGTGTTTGTCCATTTCTGCCTCCTCTGAGTCAATATGGGGAACCTCATAGATCACCCTGGCTGCTCGTGCTGAGCCCACGGGCCCCCCCACACACACAAACGCACACATGATTAGCAGGAATGTCACACAATATACTGCAATGAGAGTACATAGAGGGGGCTCAGTTACGCTTTTACAGTACATATAGAGTGGTCTAGACTTGCTATAACTCTGTTATGATATAGCGCTATATAAATAAAACTGAATTGAATTATGTTTTATTTTAACGTAGCTAGGTATTGCAGTCACTGTTCGTCTCTACCGCTGTTTACTTCTGTTGCAAGTAGATCTACTGCTGTTGCCACAGATAACAGGCTAATACTACTACTAGTACACCATCATAACTTCCATTTTCTACACCAACATAGGCCTGGAGCCTACAGAAGTACCCCAGGAAGGTCATTAGACTGCACTGCTAACAGAAGAGTCTGGGGTATGGAAAGCACTAAAGTGGCTCAAATCATATTCACCCCGTAGTGCTAACACTTACTGATGGATTAGCTAAGTTAGACTGATTGTTTTGCTTTACTACCTGCATATTTATGGTTCATGCTAACTGCTCTCATCAGAGTTGTTTCCAGATGCAGCAGGCAGCTGTTTTCAATGAACAAGCTCTGATAGACCAACTGTACAATATCTGTCCAGCAGGAAACAGCAGACAATACAGAAGCATTTTGCTGCTAAAAAGCCAGATGTTTCCCTCAGAAGTAGAGACCAAAACAGAAGTTAAAGGACAGTGAATATTGGACATGCAATTGTTAGACTGCCAGAAATACAACTCTAACTTCTAATGTTGCTCCATATCTGCTGGATGCACTATATGCATCTGTTTACTAAATGGTGATAATATGTCAGTGTTCTCCTTTCAGCTTTTTGTGCTGCCAAAAAAAAACAGTTAATGCAAAACACATATCGGTGCACACTACCTGTTTGTTTTAAGCCTTTACAGCTTCCTGTCGTTTGCTATAGTAATTACTGTTGTTGCTTTTGGTTTCTGCCATTTCATGCTATGAATTGACTAATTACTAATTGACTAATATATATTCTAATATTCTAATATATATTCTCAATTTTAATATTAGTAGTACTTAGCCATGTAAATATGCAGGTTATGTTATATTATGTTGTATTATGGTTATATGTAGGTTTTGAGTTGTCCATCTCTGACATTTCTGCTGCAATCAAAATATATTTTTGTGAACCAACCATTTAATCTGGGACAATGTGTAAATTGAGTTTCTGATGCTTGAATAATATTTTAAATCTGCGTTTTCCTTTGTACCTTGTCTCCTTTGCAGAGTGCAGAAACTCACGAGCGTGATGAGGAGTGACGGAGCCACTACAGCCAAGATTATCCGGAGAAATGGAGGATTGGCATCTGCATGTCCTTGTCCTTGAAAAATATTAAACACAAATATTACATATAAAGTTATTATTATTAATTATTTTACATAAAATGTTAATTGTGAGTTACAGTGCTGTGAGAAAGTATTTGACCCTTCCTGATTTCTTATATTTTTGCATATGTGTCACACTTAAATGTTTCAGATCATCACACAAATGTTAAAATTAGACAACGATAACCCGAGTAATAAAAAGTTATACAAAGCAGTTTTTAAATGATGATTTCATTTTATTAAGGGAAAAAATCTATCCAAACCTACCTGGTGCTATTTGAAAAAGTAGTTGCCCCCTAGACCTAATAACTGGTTGTGCCACCCTTGGTGTTTGCGATAACTGGCAATGAGTTTTTTACATTGTTGTGGAGGAATTTTGGCCCACTCTTCTTTGCAGAATTGTTGTAATTCGGCCACATTGGAGGGTTTTCAAGCATGAACGGCCTGTTTAAGGTCATGCCACAGCATCTCAATTGAATTTAAATCTGGAGTTTGACTAGGCCACTCCAAAACCTTCATTTTGTTTTTTTTAAGCCATTCAGAAGTGGACTTGCTGGTGTGTTTCAGATCATTGTCCTGCTGCATAACCCAAGTGCGCTTGAGCTTGAGGTCCCGAACTTATGGCCAGACATTCTCCTTCAGGATCTTCTGGTAGAGAGTCGTTCATGGTACCATCGATTACGGCAAGTCGTCCAGGTCTTGAAGCAGCAAAGCAGCCACAGACCATCACACTGCCACCACCATGTTTTACTGTTAGTATGATGTTCTTTTCATGAAATGCTGTGTTAGTTTTACGCCAGATGTAACGGGACGCACACCTTCCAAAAAGTTAAAGTTCTGTCTCGTCAGTTCACAGAATATTTTTGGGGATCATCAAGATGTTTTTGGCAAATGTGAGACGAACCATTGTGGTCTTTTTGGTCAGCAGTGGTTTTTGCCTGGGAACTCTCCCATGGATGCCATTTTTGCCCAGTCTCTTTCTTATTGTTGAATCATGGACACTGACCTTAACTGAGGCAAGTGAGGCCTGCAGTTCTTTAGATGTTGTTCTTGGTTCTTTGTGACCTCCGGGATGAGTCAACGATGCACTCTTGGGAGTAATTTTGGTAGACCGGCCACCGGCCAAGGTTCACCCCTGTTCCAAGTTTTCTCCATTTGTGGATAATGCCTCTCACCATGGTTTGCTGGAGTCCCACAGCCTTATAAATGGCTTTGTAACTCTTTCCAGACTAATAGATATCAATGACTTTGTTTCTCATCTGTTCTTGAATTTCTGTAGACCTCGGCATGATGTGTTGCTTTTTGAGATCTTTCAGCCTACTTCATTTTGTCAGAGAGGTTCTATTTAAGTGATTTCTTGATTCAACAGGTCTGGCAGTAATCAGGCCTGGGTGTGGCTAGTGAAATTGAACTCAGCTCTCCAAAAAATGTGGTTAGTCACAGTTAATTCATGATTAAACAATGGGGGGAAATTACTTTTTCAAATAGGGCCAGGTGGGTTTGGATACATCTTTTCCCTTAATAAAATGAAATCATCATTTAAGAACTGCATTTTGTATTACTCGGGTTATCTTTGTCTAATATTTAAACTTGTTTGATGATCTGAAATATTTAAGTGTGACAATTATGCAAAAATATAATAAATCAGAAAGGGGGCAAATACTTTTTCACCGCACTGTAATTTCAAAAGATTTGAGAAAGTTTGCACATCATTTTAAATCCTGCATTATTAGTTTATATAAACTATATAAAAGAAAAATTTGACTGATGGGAACAGACTAGACCTTATTCTGTATACACATCATCATTAGCTCCAGCCATTGGCAAACCAAGACAAGTTACCTACCTTCTGCTGTGTTGCCCTGGGTTGTGTTGCTGTCTCTGACTGTAACTGTGACGACAGTACCATTTCCTTCAAACACAGAAAGAACTGGTATCTCCACAGTCACTGTGCAGATGTATCTCCCAGATTCCTCTCTTGTGATATTCATTAAGGTCAAGTTTATGCAGTCAGGTGACCCCTTTTGCAGAGATCCAAAACCCTCGCTCTTTATTTTTGTTTGATTTTTCAGCCAGTTAACTGTCTTTCTGTTAACCTCTCCTGTCCAGCAGCAGGTTATGTTTACTTCCTCCCCCTCCATGACAGAGACATCAGGAGTCTGGGTAACAACTACACCTGATGGAACACCTGTGAAGAGACAGTGATGCGTGATTTGGTAGTTCATCAAAACACCTTTATAACATATGGCATCATTTCAGAAATGTATGTGGGTCGGCTGTGGCTCAGAAAGTAGCACGATCGTCCCTTAACCCCAGGGTTGGTGGTTCAATCCCGGCTCCTCTGTCGAAGTGTCCTTGGGCAAGACACGGAACCCTAAGCTGCCCTGGGTGGAGGCCAGCATGCGTCGCCATCGGTGCATGAATGTGTTTATGAATGGGTGCATTAGACTACTGTTAGAGCTTGGATTTCTGTTAAAGCGCTTTGGCAACTGTTTCAATGATTGAAAGGCAGTATATAAGTAAAAGACCATTTCCCATATAGAATTCCACTTCTTAACTAAATTAGAGGACATGCGCTCTATAGACATGGTTTAAAATCCATCACAGTGATTTCAGCAGATTTTTGCACAAGTCAACAACAAATTAACGTGATTATGCCACACCAACAATAAAGAAATAGTGCTTACATTCTTTTTGTTATTTCTCTTTGCACATTTATCACTGCAAAAGATTTAAACCATTGACACATGTTGGTTGAAATCACAAAGTATTCAAAATAGCATCAGCATGCATTCATCTATGAAACAGATGTCATATTAAAGGTTAACTTGTGTTTTTACTTACTCCAAGATGAGAGGGCACAGAGAGAGGCGAGGAGCAGACTGCTGAGAAGAAGCTTCATCTTTCCACACTGATTCACGATTGACTGCTGCCACTCATCTTTCTACAGCTGCTCTAAGCCCTTCCCACCACACGCACACACACACACACATTATGGGCATCTTCTGTGTTCCGTCTTCTCTTTTTTTCCTCCTCCAGATAGAAGGCAGCTAGTTCCTAACCCTTCCTGTATTTACTCTCTATATTTTTTGTTTCTCCAAATTCACGATGTACACACAAAGACTGTTGAAACCAGGGTTTTAAAAGTCTCACACTGTGTGCCCCCCTTAAACAAAATCAGGACAACTGGGCGCAAATATGTTTTTGGTGTGTAGTTGTATAAATATATCTTTTACTCTTTACTTCACTTTGCTTCTAACTCCTTTTTTAGGGTATTGCACAATGCAGATAGGGAGGAAGTCTTTAGGAAGAGTTTGGTTTCGTAGGTTGCAAATGTTATGGGATCACACCTTCTGGATGTGTCCATTACAAATGAACCACAAAATGTAATACCCATCTGTTATAGTGACGTATTGAGATTTAAATGCACCACATATGCCTGTAGTTGGTTACTTGTAAATCAAAGGTATGCCAGTTCCATAAAATTGATTGAATATTGAATTGTACCTGGTTTGTGTTGATGAAGTAGATCAAGTTAATAAGAAGGAAAAGGAAGAGACACCATGTGACAGGTAGGATACATGTGTATTAGTGCTGGTCACTGCTGAATATGCAGCCAGCGATGTAAAGAGAGGACCACAGATAAGTAACACAGATCTTTGTCTGTGTGGTTGATTATTTGTCGATCTGTTTGCCTCTGGGCTCCAGTAGGGGGCGCCCACTCCTCCCTAACTCAGTACAGTGAAGATGAGAGCTGAGTGCTCTACACCTTTCTCCCATTACTATTCCCTCTCTTTAACTAAATTTTCATTTTCAACTAAAATGCAACGTCTGTTCCATGTTGGAGTCCAACGTCATTCTGATGTTACATTGACGTGTAGTGCCTGCTGGGATGTTAAAGATTTGCATAACGAGGGTTGGGAAGCTGAGGTGCTAGAGGGGATATGGGCACACCTAAGTCTAGGTGTCATCCATACTAAAATATCATCCACGTGAGCAGGAAAGTGTCCAGAGGGATCAAATTATTTTTGATTGGTTGCTACGGGCTGAAGTCACAATGCTGTTCTCTGGTGATTTTCCAGTTGGACTCCTGATCGCTGCTATGCTGACAAAGATATAAAATATAAGAACAAAATGAGTGGAGTTTTGTTCAAAAACAACTTACAAACAAATAAATGCAAGTGTATATTCAAATGTTCCAGATCCTCATATAACACTGTACTGAAACTGAGAACTGGAAATGGGGGCCCACAGAGGTGAAACAAAATGCAGGTGCCACAATGCTAGGTTACTTCTTGTTCCAGATCATATTAAGGCTGCAAGAGACATGAGAGCCTGAAACTTTTAATGCTCACACTCACAACTTTGACTCACTTCTCAATAGGAAAATGCAGCTGAAAATGATGCCGTGCGCTCCTACAAGAGGTGGTCCTTTAAGCAAATGTTTTAACTACTTCACTTATCCACCCACAGGAGCAGGCTCACTGGATAGGAGCTGGCAAAAAGGGGAGCAGTTTAATTGTGTCTGAGGTTATTCACTCAGTTCAGAAGTGGAGAAGGCAAAGCAAACCCGACCCTCCAAGCAGGTCATAACCTTTGTCAGAGCTGGGGAACAGCCAGTACCCACCAAAAAACATCTGCAGGCATCCTGGCCTCTGCTGGAGACTGGCAGCTGTTGGTGGACCTTGAACAACAGCTGAAGCTCCCCAGTCATATTGTAGCCACCACCCTGCGACTTGATAAAGATTTAAGATAAAGATAAAGATAAAGATAAAGATAAACTTTATTGATCCCACAGGGGGAAAATACACTGTTACAGCAGTTCAAAAATCAGAAGAAATTAAATAAAAAGCAATTAGAAATTTTAAACATTATATACACACAATACAATAAATATAAATGACATAAAAACAGACATCAAGACTCTAAGGTGCATGTAAAGTCTTCTGTCCTATTGTAATGAGGTTGTTGACAGTGACCCAGCAGATTATAGTGCAGCGTTATACAATCTGATTGCGGTGGGAATGAAGGACCTGCGGAAGCGCTCCTTCTTACACTTTGGGTGTAGGAGTCTGTCACTAAAGGAGCTGCTTAAGGCCCCCACAGTTTGATGCATCGGATGGGAGGTGTTGTCCATGATGGCGGACAATTTAGCTCAAGCCCTCCTCTCCCCAACCACCTCGATGGAGTCCAGGGGGCAGCCACAGACTGAACTAGCTCTTTTTATCAGTTTATTGAGTCTGTTCTTGTCCAGCTCAGAACACCCCCCTCCCCAACACACCACCGCATAAAAGACCACAGATGCCACCACGGTGTCATAAAAAGTTGTCAGCAGTTGCCTGCTCACACCGAACGATCCCAACCTCCTTAGGAGGTATAGACGACACTGACCCTTCTTATAGAGAGAGTCAGTGTTATCCGCCCAGTCCAGTTTGTCGTTTAGGTGAACACCCAGGTACCTGTATGTCCTCACCCTCTCGATTCCAAGTCCCTGGATGTTCACCGGTGCAGTGAGGGAGGGTTTTTTGTGGAAGTCAACCACTATCTCTTTTGTCTTGCTGGCATTGACTAGAAGGTGATTCTGCCCACACCAATCGATCCGTGATGACCTTCCTGTACTCGCAGGCGTTCCCCTCTGACACACATCCCACAATGGCAGTGTCATCGGAGAACTTCTGGAGGTGACAACTGTCCGTGGAATACCTGTTATAAAGGGTGAACGATTGAAAACATCTACTCTGTGTATATCATATTTTGAAGAAATTCCGCATTTGTGTTCCTTAAAGTAAAAAATGTCGCCTCTTAGAGAATGATATGGAAACAAGCAGGTGGACCTTTGACAGCCAATCACGAATGTCTTTACACACATTCAAACAACCAAGTACACAAATCCCACAGGAAGCACAATCCAAACTACAAAGGTACATCTCCTTCGTGACCTTAAATCTTATTTGGGTCATAAGGGAGACACACGATAACTGCGTCTGATTATTTTTAATTGAACCTGAGATTTAAGGTGTGGGCCAGAGAAGCCTTCTCCTCTCCAGCAGGTGGAGCGTTCCAAGGCGCGGCCAGCAGGAGAAGCTGTTCAGCCGCCCTGCTGCCATGTCGGTCAATCCCCAATTGCTCGGCAGCAATTACTAGAGGCAGTAAATGGCCGACAGGGGGCGACTCACGCGGGGTTTTGAGAGCTTTGTACGTGCGCTGCAAAAAAAAAAACAACAAAAAACAAAAAGATTAGCCCTATCAAATATTTGAAAATGTCATTTACTCGCAGTCAGACTTTTACTTTACAGTCCAGTTGTCCTTGGAAACACACGGGCGTCCTGCTTCCTGCTGTGCACACGTGGCTCCACTTCATCAGCGAGTCCGTTCCGAGGAACACAAAACGGTCTGATCTCGCAGAAGACGGGGGAATAAACCAGACGGCTCCTTTTGATAAGCAAAGTCACAGCAACGAGTCCTTCCGCCTGCGAAATAATCACTTTAAGCGCAGTTGGGTCGACAGATGAATGGAAATGAATTTCTTGCAGTGTGTGACGTGTGAGTGGTGGTGGGGGGGGGGGGTGGGGGGGGCTGCTCGGGATTTAAGTTGCAGCCATCTGGATGGATGCTGTGACTCTCCGAGAGGCTGCGAGTGCGAGGACCTGCGCTGCGCCGCCGAAGGTCGCGGTGGGAACTAAACGCAACTTCACTTGAGGCGGATTTACGCGGCGGAGGCGCGCGGCACCGCCGGGTCTGGCACGACGGGATGACGCCTTTACCGACTTTGTTCGACTTTTGAGAGGCAGAGAGAGAGAGAGAGAGAGAGACAGAGAGAGAGAGAGCGAGAGAGAGAGAGAGAGAGAAGGAGACAGGGATACTTATGGTTCGGTGTCGGGGCGCCACAGCCGGCCGTGTCTCCTCTCCAACCGGCGCGCTCTCCGCGGCCGAACCTTCCTCTGCGGGACTTCCGAGCGGCTGGGACGCGAGATGGGCTGCTGCTGCTGCTGCTGCTGCTGCCGCTGCTGCTGCCGCCTCCTCCTGCTCCTCCTGCTCCTCCTCCGCGGCTGCAGAGGCAACATCACCGTGGCGGTGATGCTCCCGGACAACCACCACAAGTACCCGTGGGCTCTGCCGCGCGTCCTCCCGGCCATCCTCATGGCGCGCGAGGACCTGCACGGCAAGCACGGGCTGCTGCTCGGCCGCTACGTCCGCGTGCTGAACTACAGCACGGAGGACCCGGTCGCGGGCTCGTGCGCCGAGAGCCGCGCGCAGGTGGTGGCCGTGGACGCCAAGCTTTACATCCGGCCGGACGCGTTCTTCGGGCCCGGGTGCGTGTACCCGCTCGCCTCCGTGGGGCGCTTCGCGTCCCACTGGAAGCTCCCGCTGATCACCGCCGGGGGGCCGGCGTACGGCTTCGATAAGCGAGAGGAGTACCGGACTATCGTGCGCAGCGGCCCCTCCACCACCAAGCTGGGGGACTTCGCCAACGTCCTGCACACGCACTTCAACTGGACGTCCCGCGCCGTGGTGCTCTTCCACGACCTGCGGCAGGACGACCGGCCGCACTACTTTCTGTCGGAGGGGATCTTCCTGAACCTGAAGGAGGAGATGAACATCACAGTGGAGGCCCGGCCGTACGAGGACGACCACAAGTACTACAAGGATCTGATCGCTTTCATGAAGGAGCGCGGCAGAAGTAAGTTGGTGCTGAACGGGGGGGGGTGGGGCGATTTCAAGTTTGAAATCCTGGGAATGAACGAACAGCTGGAGCTCTGGCGACGCTGCAAGTGCGCATATTCAGGCCAAGGCCAAAACCAAAACCAGCATCGATATTATGGAGGAGCGTCACTGTCATAATCAAAAATAAATGAATAGATGACTCAGTAATTAAACGAACAGGCCATTAAATGGACCAAAAGTAATCTAAATCTTTTATTATTACATTAAATTTTCTGTATTATTTCCCCTTTGCATTGCCTTTTACATGTCTCTAGTGCACTTGTTATGCAAATGAGGGGCTGACTTTCAGGGTGTCATGGTGCAATCAGGGTTGCCAGGTCTGCTGTTGAACTGGGCTACTTTCTTGTCAGCCTGTGCTCACCTGTCCATGTGACATGCATATGAAGCAAAAAAAAAAATACAGATGAAGTAAACGCAGGCAAAGCTACAAAGTGCCACCGCAGGACAGATAGACACCACCACCACGGTGGCTGGCGTGCGGCAGTCGAATGTATAATTGCCAAATGTAAGCTATTGTAACATCTACAGCGTAAGAACCAGCATTAAAAGTCATGTTCCCTGCACAGTTCTTTCACCTATGTCCTAAAATGGCCTCATGTAATTAGATACAGTTTATTATCATGAATAAAATATAGCTCTGTGAACTCAGACTCACAAACTAATAGTCTGCTTTGCCTTTTCCTGCACTCTTCCCTTTTCCCCTCTTCTTCCCTGTCTGGATAACGTGAATTTACTGTATTTACCTCATATGCATTTACCTTATTTCAGCTAGCTAGCTGAGATGGGGGCGTGCGACATGTCATGTTTATGTCCACGTGTGCACATCTGGAGTCAAAAGTAGTGCAGTTCAACAGAGAAAACATAGACCTGGCAACCCTGAACGCACCATGACACAAGACAGCCCCCACCATTTGCATAATGAGGCAGAAATGCATACAGAAATGTAAATAGAGGAAGAAGTGTAAAAAGGAATGCAAAGGAAAAACAATGCAGAAATAAATAAGTCTGGGGAAATAAATGGTGGGGGGAAAATGCAAAGAGAAAATTATACAGAAATCAATACATAACACATTTATAAATTAATGAATGAAATGGAAAATGAAGACAGAAAGTAAATAAATAGGGGAATTTATATGCAAAGGGAAAATAATACAGAAATATCCACTTATTTCGCATTTTCTCAATTAATTCCTACATTTATTTTTAATGTTATTTTTGGTGCATTTGTTGGCGTATTCATTTGTTTTTAACTATGGCAGTTCTGGTCCTCCATAAGATATCACCTCCAAAAACAACCTTTAGTGCTTCTCATCAAAACTTAAAATAACAAATCTTTTAGTTTCCCCGCATGAGCTGTTTTTGCAACTTCTCTTTGAAGCATGTGGTATTATCTTGAAATAAGGCAGATCACCAGCTGGGTGCTATAAAGATAATGTCAGTGGATGGAGAAGGAAATTCCCTCTAACAGGATGATCTGCATGGGAAACAATCTGCTAAAGTTGTCTCACGCCAGTCGCCTGCAGGCAGATTTATATCTCTTCTTCGGGGAAAAGGATTTCGAGGGTGAGTGCACCAGTTGATCTGTGCCTTCAGCTGCAAGGGAGGACATATATTTAAAAATAAATGTCTAATTAATAGAGGTGGTTTACACAATGCTGCAATGGGAGATCTTGCTTTTATGCGATGAGGTCACGGTGGAGACTTTTTCCCAGCAGATACAAACAGAGGTGGACTGGAAATAGGTGCAGGGAAAAGCCCGTTTATTCCGGAGTTACAACAGAGGAATGTTTAGGCTGTGAGCAATCTGCTGCTGGTTTATTGCCTGTGGAGGACCACCACCTGCTTTTTTAAAGAGAGAGGGAGACACAGAGGTTAAGATCAAATGGGTGCCCTCTCAGCCAGAACATGCCTCGTATGTGTGGATGGTTCACTGAAGGCACTCCCGCTGCCGCTGCTGTTCGTCCACAATAAAAATCCAAAAGGAGTTTATGTTTCCGTCAGCCAGCACAAAGTCATGCTGTGAAGCCAAACTTGAGGCTATTACTTTTCGAGTTCAAGTGGAGATGCCAACTTTTCCAAAGATAAATATGTCAAATATGTATAATACATCAAGCGTATTTCCATTTGATGGAATGATGCAGCCATACAAAACATGGAGTTTGAAGATTTCACTCAGGGGAAACATCATTGCTTCAATAAAGAGCTGGAACAAGACAGAATGTATCTGGTGCCGTCAGCAGTGTCGAATATGATCATTTTCCACCCTTAAATGGGGCATTAAAAGGAGGGGAAACTAAATGGTTAATATGGTTAATTTAAAAATATTTTATCAAGTTGATTAACAGTAATTCACAAGTGAAAATAACAGCTGTTTTTCCAATGAAGCGTTAAATAACAGCAGAGCGGCTGTTAAATCACTCGTCGCTGTTCTCGCCTTAAGTTTAATTAACTGGAAACGTTGTGAGGCTGACTTAATCATTACTGCTGCTGTGAAAAGTCAATTGTGGGACTGGGAGTTACGGCTCGTGCATGCACGCTGCTGCGCACATGTGTTTGTGTATGACGAGAGGCAAACGTGCAAAGTGCAAACAGCAGAAGCAAAGTGAGCAAAACGACTGATAGATCAATCATCATAAGCCATTAACAGGTATAACCTTTGAGTTTCCAGGTTGGGAATAAAAAAAAAACCGCTTTAACTTATCTTTTGTTACTTGATAAAATGGCAGTTGTAAATGTTAATTCGTTAAAGTAGGAGTTCAACATTTTTTAAAATAAATGTTTTATTTCCTTGACTTAGATGAGAAGATTGATATAGATTTGGTGTCAGGAAGCCATCAGCTTATCTTAGTTTAGAGACTGCAGGAAGGGGAAAACAGCTCACTCATTAACATGCCCTATCTTGTTTGCTTAACGTATACAAGAGCAGAAAAGTAAAAACATGAGTTTGTTGTTTTAGAGGACGTTAAGTGCAGGCATTGTTTCTTGATGAACAACAGCCGGCAGCAGTCTTGTCATCACAGTGAGGTTGCCAGGTCTGGCACCATCATGGCTGTACAGAGATCAAAACCAAATCTGCAGCTCACGTATCTGGCAACCCATGCTGTAGCCAGAGATGCTGCATAGAAGTACTTGAACTGTTGTTCATCAAGAGATAGTTCCAGCATATAACTCACTAATAATAGTGAGCTTCAGAGGTGTAGGAAATCATATTTTTTTACTTTGCAGAGAGCCAGGCTAGCTGTTTCCCCAAGTTTCTTTATGCCAGGCTAGGATAATCACATCCTGACTAGATTTGTATTATTTTGCTATATATTTCTTTACGTCAAAGGGATTTTTTTCACAACCTGGCAAAAAAGTAAAGTTGACTTTTAAGTGATATATTAGACAATGATAATTGATGAAAATGAAAAATCACTAGTATTAGTTACAAGTTCCACCTCTTTATATAGAGTGCCTTACTAGAAATGTGTATCCATAAAAGCTTTGGATCAGAAATGCGTTGGCAGCAATGGAACCATTACTTAAATCAAAGAAGTAGTACTACAATGGAAAATACATAAAAAGTAAGTCTTCCACTCACTTTTTACTGAAATAAACAAGCATTAATGGTACCATGCATAGTGTTACAGAAAGAAACTGAAGATAATAATCAATAAAATAACTGGGTGAAAAAAACTCCCATTTTCAATTCTGCGAGATACCTCACTTGGTTTTCAGAGGACCCGAGGTTACCCTGGTAACCAAACGTTTCCATGCTTTCAGAGCAGCTAGAGGTGTTACATGCTCCTCTGAGACTGTCTTCTCAAGAAAAAGCATTAGCATCAGTCTTGTGCTTAACCTAACCAAGCCTTAATCACAGTAGTCATATCAGAAATACTATGTTAAATGTATAATAATCATATGTACACTTATGTTATTCCAGCACCCTTTGCACTATGCACCACTGCACTACTGTGAACTAATGTCATTGTTGTTATATATATATGTATATATTCTTTTATTCATATTTGTAAATAGATGTATACTCAGTAAATAATTTTATTGTCTCTGTATCATACAATATAGAGCAAAGTTAAACCGGAGTCAAATTCCTTGTATGTGTACAACATACCTGGCCAATAAAGCTGATTCTGATACTGATGTTAAAAAACATATTAAATGGTAGTTTGTGACAGTTTTGGAAGGCACTGACAAAGTCCATGTCTAAACGTGTGTTTGTCATATTTTAATGTTTGAATGCAGAAATGCATAGTTGATCCTGATATTCAGCAGTAGTGCATGAGTGTGTTGCAAACTTTTTATCTCCTTACACTCCTGGGAACATTTGGAGAGAATCGCTTTTGGACCTAGCTCAACATCTCGGAGCAAAGTCTGCTTCCAACCAGTAAGTCTTAGTGTATTATGGTTCCTGGCAAAGTGAAACAAACAGCGTTTTAAACATCTTGATCTGTTGTTACAGTAACGACATCAACAAATAATGGAATAAACACAGCAGGTAATTAAATGAGGGTGCAACAGGCAATGGAAAGAGGTGAAAGGTGCAAGCCGCCCAACATCCCCCCTTCCCAGATGAATTATGGAGCTGCTGCAGTGAGCTGGAGGTCAGGGAAGCTAATGGTTTTGTCAGGGCTTGTCCTGGCTTGGTATTCAGCTCACTTTTATCCCAGCAGATAACCTCCAGGCTATCGGCTCTGTAACGTCACCCTACTGCTGACTGGGTTCAAACAGGAAGAGGCTGAGCCGAGGAGGGAAAGAAAAAGTAGGGCTTTTAATGAGAAGCCACACATCATTTGAGCTTTGACAGCGGACCAAGTAATCGCGTGCTTTTGCAGAGATAAACAACACCCCTCCCACCACCACCTCTAATTCCACAAATTGCTCACTTTAATACCTGGAGAATGTATTTACAGTAAATGTAAATGCAAGTACGCTTACTCAAGTTTTGAGCAAGTGGTACATGAGTATTTTCCATTATGTGAGACTCTGACAGCTGGAGGTAGTGTACTTTGTAGTTTCTGATTTTATATTCAACATTAGATAAGCTCATTACCAAACACCCAGCCTGTGCTATACACCAGCAGTACATACTCATTTTTCCAAAATGTGACATGTAGTATGCAGTATGCAAACAAAAGCAAAATCCGCAGCATGCCAAAATAAAAACAGGATGTCGTACTGATTTGGAAAAAATCTCCAGTATGCTTTGAACAAGGGCTGCCTTGCTCTACTGTTTCCCACAATGCAAAGCGATTGCAGTGGTTTGCCATTAGCCGTGCTATCGTTTACTTCCGCTTTCCAAAACCGGAAAGCAGCTAAGCCTGGCCTAGAAGAAGCTGCGTTCATTAGCAGTATGTAACAGGCAGTTTCGTAACTGTGGGTAAACTCATGGAATACAGGTCAAAAGGTCCAAAATGTCAACATTTGAATGTTGAATTCGATGGTGGCTACGAATGCATTCTCGATATACAGCTAAAGTGTTTTGGAGAATGTTCTCATCCTGTAGCGGAGCATGCACCCTTTCAGCTGCTCCGAAAGCATAAACATGATTATCACCTCAGTGTCTCCAGTTTTGGGGGATTTTCATTTTCACACTCTGACAGACACCATTCTGTCATGCTTGCATACATTTTACCGCTAATACTTTGTCGCTCTTGCATGAATGCTGGACTCTTGTAATGGAGTATTTTTTTAACCCTTTAAGTAAAAATACTCAATTACAGGAGTCCAGCATTCACGAAAATGCGATAAGGTTTTAGCAGTAAAATGTACTCGATGAACTCAATGAACAGTCTGTAGAGGGACTACTAAAAAGTACTTTCAATGATGATGATAGAGATCTGTCAACAGTTTTCATTGAAACTACTTTTTACCAAATCAGCAGCTCCTATACAGACTGTTCACTCTTGTTCCTGTGGATTATGCAGAGCAATAGGGACATTGTATATGGGAAGCCATGTTTCTGTTGAAACTGACTTGCTTTGTATTGTGGCGGAGACAGAAGTCTCAGAGATGGATATCTAAAATCCTGGACCGATAAATCTAAAACTTTACAGACACCATTCTTCATGCTTGCATACATTTTACTGCTAATACTTTGTCGCTTTTGCATGAATGCTGGACT
>JAVQJF010074259.1:0-10569 GCA_036023855.1 Gadopsis marmoratus
CCCCCCCCCCCCCCCCCCCCCCCCCCCCCCCCCCCCCCCCCCCCCCCCCCCCCCCCCCGCCGGCCGCCCACCAGACACGCAAAAAGCACACTCGCGCTCACACACACACATGCAATTACAACTGCACATGCACATGCAAGGAGACACAAACGCACAGAGCTAATTAACTTCCTGACACATTCACAGAAATTCATTTCCAAAGACAGAACGCATATGTTAATGCAAATGTGATGAGAAACCGTTAAATGCTCACATATCTGAGGCAAATGGAAAAGATTTCACACACCCCTTTGTCAATTTGATCGGAATGTTTCTATATTTCACACTATCAGGGCAACTGCCGCCCCTTCTAGCACTCCTTTATACAGTCAATTCAAAGTAATTCTTATTAATACTAATTGATTAAAATATACAGAATTTGCTGTGTCTGAAATGGGTGATACCGCTATTTTTTATGCACTCTTCACTATGTTCCTGAAAACAAATAAATGGACCCAAATAAAAATGTAATCGACATAATATCACCTGCCTAGTTTTATATTATAAAAGGGACAAATGTCTCATTATGAGGAGTTTTCATTTTTCCATTCATTGAGTCACTACTGGGCATTACATATAATCAGCCCACTGGTATAAGCACATAAACCACATATAAAAGATTGTAATAACATCAAAGACCTGCCCTGTGAAATGTGATGCCGGGGTATTCAGAAAGGAATGTTGAATGGGTGGCAGCTATGTCTATGTGATTGTGGTTATGCAAAGTGCAATCTAAGCGGGGAGCTGAAGTCATGGAAATTTCCCTCTATAAAAGTGAAGCATGACAATGGATTTGGGGCATCAAGGCCTGCGGGATTATGGGGATCACATAAATCCCTCCCGCACCATAATTTTAGCAAACCACATCAAGCTCCATGTTAAGGGTTAATAATCCAGCTCCCCACCTCTTCCTGCTCCACTTGCACAACATTAAGATGCGTATCCAGATGTGCTGTACAGAATATAAAGACAAGCCAACACACACGTACTGTACACAAACACACACACACAAACAGACCTGCGCTGGTATTCCTACACATGCACTGACCGTAAACCTGGCACACATGCACAGGCTTACCACACACCTATACAAACATACTGTTGCACACACACACACACAGTCTGACAGACCAGCACAGAGACGGACTGTGTCCTCAGGTCTGTCATGTCCCTCTGCATCTGACATCATGGCGGTGTTATAACTGTTGGCAGGGTGTCATGGAGCATGCAACCAGAGGAACTCCCCCCCCCCAACCTCTTCAACCACCTTGAACTCCCCCTCCCCGTCACCCCACCCTGCTCCCACTCCCAACACTGCATCATCTGGAGCTCTGAGGTGTAAGAGCAGAGGATCCTGTCGGAGGGGCCTGAAATCGATCGATGTGCTACAACAAGCTCAGCTTCTCTCCCCCCCCCCACCCACCCACACACACTTCAGTTAAGCATGTATGTGTGTACATGCATGTGTGTCTGTGTGTGTGCTTGACTCTCTCTATCTCTCAGTCTGTGTCCACTTTAACAGCTGTACTAGCAGCAATCAACAGTTTACACACGCACACACACACACACACACACACACACACAGCACTCTCTTCTAGCTGTTTGGAGAGAGAAACATGCCACGAGGAGCACTCCAGTTCCTTTCCTATATTAGCCTGCTGTCTGAGGGAAGGCAGGGATAATATATAAGCCAACGGGATTAGTAGGCAACAAAGCATCAGGCTGAAGAAATCCCTCCCTGCCTTGGGGTCTGACCGAGGCCTCTGCTGCTCCTTGGCTGTGCGGAGGTTAACTGAGCCTCCCCAATCAGTGCCATATTCACACTATGCGTCTCCAGCTGTCATCCAGTCCAGCACTCCCATACACTACTACCACCATCATCGCTCATATTTACCCCTCCTGCTCCAATAATGATCATTGGGTACTGTACATCCTGCAAATACGAGGTCAGATCCAGTACAGGCAGCCTTGTTTTCTGTTTGACAGTCATGATTATAGCTTTGGGTTCTATAGATGTGGGAATCGCTTCCATCTGACAGTGTAACCTGCTTCCACTGTGTACAGTGTGTCTAGTCCAACATTTGCATTTCAAACCAGGCGTACGCACCTACATCACGAGTTTGATGGCTGCCTACCAGCAGCATGGCTTCCCATATGAAGTGTTGAGCTGGAAGTAAATCCATGTGATTAATCAGGTCTGAAGCTAAAACATAATAATAACCCCCTATATATTAATGTGCAGCTCATGGCTTGAACAGCTCTGTGGAAAGGCCATTAGTCACCAGCTCCCTGCAAAGCCACAATTAAGCAGTCACATATTACTCTCTCTCTCTCTCTCTCTCTCTCTCTCTCTCTCTCTCTCTCTCTGTGTGTGTTTCCAGCTTTAATCACAGTGCTGTCTGTTCGTTATGTATTCTGTTCCTGGGTGATCGTGTCTTTAGGCTCTGACTTGGACAAGGAAATAATTTTATTTTCCTATTTGTTAAGCTGTATATTAACAGAGGTGAAGTTATTCACCTCTGCTACCTTATGCACTAAGGTAGTGAGAGAGAGAGAGAGAGAGTGGCTCAAAATGGAATATTAGCTTTCTAAAGCGACGAGTTAATGCACCACTTCCAAGTTCAACACCATCTGCAGGAAAAATGGTGAGGCTTTTTTGGAATAGCTTGTGAATATACTTCATTACATACATTTTAGAACATTTTAGAAGAATATTTTGCACCCGCCGTTCTTCCAACTGGGAGCAGTGGGTGTATGAAAACAGGGAACTGACAGATTTTATAATTGTTCTAGAAATCTTTGAATTCAGGAGCTGACTGTTTTTTTCTTTCTTGTGAGGGACACTTTAAAAAGCTGTCATGAACACCATCCACAGGCATTTCCCTCCCCCCTCCCCTCCCCTCTCCTCTCTTCCTAGTTCTCCTTTTTTGTGATCTCCTCTAATTTTGCCCAAGCCTAGGCAAATTTGTCGCGGCGCGTGGGCCCGTTTGATTTCATTAAACAGAATATTTAAGCATAAAAATTGTTTAATCGTCTCATGTCATTAGGAGATGGATTTCATTTTGCATACATTTGCATACTTCCCCCTCAAATTAAACCGGGCAAATATGCAAATGCAGAGGCCCAGGTTATGGCGGAGGTGTTTATTGTCATCACTTCAGGCAGTTTCACACTGCAGCGCCTCCGCGGAACAGGGGTGACAGCAACATCTGGACGCCTGGGGGTTGGGAGGGAGGAAAGGGCGGAGGCAGAAGGTGTAGGTGTGGAGATGAAGGTGTGTAATAGGCTGCTGTTCAGTTTTGGCATTTTTAACACCAGAGTGCGCTGATCCAGTGCTGCAACTACTGCAGCATCTAGTACACAAAAATATCCATCATCACACCATACTGCCTGCTTTAATTACCAACTTTATCCCCAGTGCTTTGGACGTCGCCACGCTAAAATGTATAGTGAGTCAAATGAAGACATTAAACACAGCACTGTTCTTTCAACTGTAGCCTCTGCATGTGTTTTTATCAGCTGTTCTGCTGCTATTGTCCACATGGCTAAGCACTGCTGCTAATGAGGCAGTAATTAGGAACAGCGCAACGCTTCTTCACCCGTGCTTAAGTCCTCGTTCATTTTATTTTCTCCCCTGCACTGTAATTTTCTCATGCTGCAATTTCAGGCATCACAGCAGAATTTGTTCCAGCACAATAAAAGGCTGTGAAGATGAATAGGGCATCACATTAGCATTAGCAAGTGATTGCAACTTTTGCAAAATGGAAAATGTAGGTCTGGATCTCACCTAATATAATTTCCAATCAGAAGGATGCACTGTGGACGATCCGGATGAGGTTCAGACAGATTCGTAATTAGCTAAACACTTCCCCAATCTATCGCCTTATAATATAATCTCGCTGCATATCACCCACCCCAGTGTGGTTACTTCTTCAGAACTAAAACTAGAGGACCATTGTATTCCATCTGTAATGTGTGTAAATAAATATACAGTAAATGAAAGTGATACTGAAAGTGTTTATCACAAAAAATAAATGAATTAACATGTATGAGGATGCAGGAGCAGGCCCAATCAGCGTGTTTATTCAAGTGGTGATTACCCATGATGATGTGCAGCAAGGAAAATGAATGGACAATGGGATCGCAACCTGTTTGTGAGACCTACCACAGGAAAGAAAGCGAGAAAAAGAGGGAAAGGAGTGAGAGAGAGTGTCTTCAAATAGAAATAGACTAAACATACCTCGGCAGGACCTACCTCTTTACATACCTCGGCGGTCTATAAACAAGGGGGCCGTGTGTGTGCGAGTGTGTTGGGAGGCGGTGAGCCATGCCAGCATGTTACTGTTCAAGTCAGTTACAATCAAACAAATGTGACAATGAAGGATCCTGACAAACCATTACCTTCATATGTTGCTCTCTGACCAGCATTACCTTGCTGTAACTGGTTAGCCTGCCGCAGACAGCTGGAGCCCAACAAGAGGTCTGGGTGAGAAACCAGGGCCTTGTAGTGACTTTATAGAGTGGCAAAAGGCCTGATGACACTCAGCCCCAGTGGCAGGGACGTGGGGGGGTAATAAATTATGGGCAGTGGCAGTCAGATAAACGGTGGTCTGAAGCTGATTGGGAGGAGAAACTATTGTGACGAGTGTGTGATGGTGAGGAGGCACTGACGACCTGTGTGAATAAGGGTCACCACTCCGCAGAGGCAGACCCAAACAGCACCCTGCGTCTTAATTTACACTGAAAAGCCATTACAGCCACTCGGCTTGCTTCTTCCTGACCCTCCCCGCCTCTGTCTTTCTCCTCTCGCTCACAGAGGAACAGTCATTCTCCAAGAGCTCGATGGCCCTTAAGCACAAATTCTGAAATGAGCTCTGCTATCTGGGGGCAGATGTTGCTACAGGCTGAGGAGCCGGTGTCTCACAGAGTGGTGGCCCCTCTGCTGGTCATTCAGGTACTTCTAGACTAATTCATGCTGTTCAAAGATAGTATTTTTTATTAGTTTCAAGAGGTGCTTGCGTTGGACAGAAGAAGAGTGCTGGGTGTTTTCCAGGGGCTACATTTAAATGTTTAATGCAGTTTCTCATAAATATGAAATATTGTCATAAATCTACAAGAGTGTTAAAATATTGTGTTGCCAACAATAGCCAGCACAATGTTGTATTTGCATGTTAATTGCAGTGGTGGAACGTAACAACATATATGTACTCAAGTAAGTACAAATTTACCTTAAATTCCTACTCATTTCAGAAAAAATTATTTTCCTTTATACTCCAACTTTATACATTTGTTTGACAGCTTTAGTTACTAGTTACATTCCAAATTAAGATTATATACATATGACATACATATGATACATTGTTAGAATATAAAATAATTAATGCATCAGTAACAATAATGAAATTACAGGGGCCATTTTTCTGCATTCTGAGAACTTTTAGGGTACTCAGTCAATTTAAGTCAATTTTGGTAATAATATGTGCATACTTAAGTGACATTTTCAATGCAGGACTTTTACTTGTAATTGGGTATTTTTTAACTTTTTTTTGAAGTATTGTTAGTGTTACTTTAATATATTTGTATGTTACATACATGTATATTTTTAGTTTGACTCTTTCTATGATTATTTTTCTGCATAAATTTTTTTCTACCTATAAACAATATAACACTGCTCCTAATCATCCTTGTTCATATAAGCTATTGAAGAAAAGCTTTACTTGTTAAATAGCTTAAACTTCACTAAATAAATCTACCATGGCTCTAAACTGTAGAACACACAGTTGTTTACCTTAGTTGTAATTAGATTAGATTCTTACATGGAAGAATTACTTTCCTTTGTGCTTAATGCTTTAAATGCATGGACCTATCATTTGGCTGCACTGATTTAAATTCATCAAGGAAGACAGCACAGCAATGCTGCTCTCCAAATTTCATGTTAATTTGTATGGGGAGGTTTGCACATTTAACATTTTTAGCCTTCTGCTGTAACCATAATGTGGTAATGATGTATAACTTAACATATGATTTTGTCTGTATATTTGTTTACTTAT
The DNA here is from genome assembly GCA_036023855.1 of Gadopsis marmoratus. NCBI lineage: Eukaryota > Metazoa > Chordata > Actinopteri > Centrarchiformes > Percichthyidae > Gadopsis > Gadopsis marmoratus. Next base: position 6,090 of record JAVQJF010074259.1, read on the forward strand.
TTATTTTTTGCCTTTGGTCAAGTGATACTGAGTTCTCTGCAGATTTTCACAGCTCCTCTACCTCCTAGACTCAGGCTGTTCCCTGGTTAGCTGGGGATAAATTCCACTTTTATGACTTTCATTAGTTTTTGATTGCTTGTTTAAGAAGTCTTGATTCAAATATTCTGTATATCTTCATTAAAAAGAAAATTCTGCACAGAAAATTAAATCCTTGTATTTCCATAGGGGCGATGCCATTCAAGGACAGCACTGTTGTTTTTTGCAAATGCTGGCTGCTTCAATTTGGAGCTGACATCTTGCTGTTAAATAATTGCTTAGACTATAACTAAAATAGGTTAAACTAAGACTCTGCTGGCGCTGTAGGAATTATAACGCAACCTTTATGAGTCACAGCATTCATTGGAGCCAGCACAAACACTGGTTTTGGACTAAGTGCGCTGTTGTGCTACTTGGCAGAGTTAATAACTCCTCTTTCAAAGAGGAAAAACAGCCATCCCTCTTGATCACTAAAAAAAGCTATTCAAAACTACTAAATTGCTGTTAAACTTTACTTCACCAGTAAATCAGCACTGCCACTTATTTGCTTCTTTTTTTTTTACAAAAAACACAAAAAAAACCCCACACACATTTTTCACTGAAAGAATCTCTATTAGCCTCAAGTTCAAACCATCTGATATAAAATGTGTGGAGACGTGTTGAGGAGAGAAGCTGATTTCAAGTATCATAAGAATTGTGTAAAATGCTGTTTGCTTTATAAACCTTTTATGTCCATATATGATAATTCATACTGTTGTGGTGTTGTATAATCCACTCAATGCTGACAGAGGCAGGAGAAAACTGCGGCTTTCAGAGAAAAATGGTGAATTAGGTCACAAACCTAATCAATGTAGTCATCATACAGTGTTTGCTCCTCAAACAAGAGCAATGCTTGAATTTCTAAAGCAATTCACCCTCTGGACGCCCAAAGGTGAGCCCCAAACTTGCTAACACCACTGTATATAGAATACTTTAAGTATATACTATACTTTTTATTATTTAATATTCTGAATTAATTTCAGTTACTTCCCTGGTGAAAGAGAATTTTTACAATGTTTGACTCCAAAGCTAATACCATGACATGATTCTATCAAAATAAGGGGATGCACTGTTTTACTGGATGCTTGGATTACAGTCTTTTCAGTGGGAAGCATCCAGAAGTCCAGTCCAGATTACAGAGACAGTAATTCAGCCCAGAGCTTGTGTACAGCAGCGCAGTGCAGAGGAGGAGCTGCATTGTTTGCAGTGGCTCATCTAAGCAGCACCCTAGCGACGCTATCCCCTGAGTGACGCCTGTCAGTGACACTCTATCAGCTGCCTACATGCCACCAACACCCCCTCTGCTTCACCCCTCTTTGTGTGCTTTCTCTCTGTTCCCACTATGTACTGTCTTGCCTCCTTCGCCTCTCTTAGGATTGTTTCACTCCTTTTCTGCTCTGTCTCTGACTCCCCTGCCCTCTGTCTCTGTTTCTTCCCATGTCTACACTCATTCTCCCTCCTCCTGTCTTTCAATTCCACCTGGTTCGCTGTAAAACTCTCCTTCCACCTTACTCCTTATCCGAGCTTTTCCTTCCTATTCCCCGTCTCATGATTAGATAGCATTGGTGTTTGCGCACTTGCTCCCAGTGGACAATCACGCTGTGAGGGTGGACGAGGGGGGGATGCGAGGGTTCCATTTTCTATTAGAACAAAACATGCCTGTGGGGCCAGCAGGCATCAAGTGGAAATGCAATCTGGGCCTTTGAGCTAACACCCAGGGTGGGGTAGAGGTGTGGTGTTGGGAACAGGGGCCGCTATTGTGTGGTGGGACTCCAGAGTGAATGTTATCATTCTCGGGAGATCCCAGGCTGCTTCCCCGGACCCTCTCCCTCCTTCAGACTTGGACACCGTGGGGAAAACCGGTCCCAGTGGTCTGCAATGAGGAGGGCTAATTCTGAGCACGACGCCCTCTAGCCTTTCCCCTTCATCCTAGCCAAATGCGGCGTTGCAACGTGTTTATTGATCGAGGACCACTATTTCCTTAAGAATTCTCTATTTATATGACTCTGTTATCAGATAGGAGTGTCATTCTCCACAGCACAGAAGATAAGTGAGAGGAAATGTGTAGGAAGAAGAAGGACAGACGAAGGGAACATATAGGTGGCTGGTCTCGGCAGGGCTGGTGTGAATGCAGATTGGGAGTTGCTGGACATGCATAATTCACCACAGGGGAGATAGGAGAGGAGGTGGGAAGGAAGAAAGGCAATAGAAGGGTGGGTGAGTGAGAGCGGAGAGAGAGAGAGAGAGAGAGAGGGAGGGAAGGAAGGAAAGGGGGAGGAAGGAGAAAGAGGAAAATGAGCAGTGCGTCTCAGGCAGCGTCAGCGTCTACAGTGAGGAGGTAATTAGGGAGCTGTCACTTGTTCCTGTCAGGCACCACTCCCGCTGAAACATCGGGTGTGTGTGTGTGAGTGTGTGTGTGTGTGTGCACGCACACGTGTGCGTTAGGTTGTTCTTGTGGGGGACGGCTGAGGTTGTGTACGACTGTGTGTGTGCGCGCGTGTATGTTTGTGAATGCATGCGGGGTTGCATGTGTATATAAATTGTGGGGAGAAAGAGAGTGGGGAGGGTGCGGTGCGAGCTGAATTCAAATGAGACAGAAACACCAGAAGAAAAACAGAATAAAGTAACAGACTCACTGCGAGGGAATTGTAATAATGGTGGATAAATATGACTCAGAAGTGCACAGCTCAAAGTATTAGAAGAGAGGAGATGGAAAGAAGAAAACTATCACTCCTGGTATTTGGACAGGGACAAGCATGGAGAAAGATATGGATGGATTCAAATTGATAAATGATATTTGTGGCAACAAAGAATTCCTGCAACTGACACACACACATGCATGTACCAAGTCAGGATAAAACCTTCGGCTAAACAGCCAAGTGATTTGTTGTGGTAAACATATTCATATACATGCATTATTGACACAAGACTCACAAATATACACTCAGCAACCAGTGTGTCTACTGTCATCTTTCTGCATGCTGATTGTAATCTCAAGTCAAAATAACAATAGACTAATGTCTAAACAGTCTAGTTGTCATATCAATATGGGCAATGAGAATATATTTGACAGATCCTTAAGGTGGAAAGACAGACCATGCAGTAGGTACATGAATACAGACGTATGTGACACACACAGACACACACACACGCACAGACAAACACACATGCACAGTCAGTCAGGGAATGTGATGCATGGGTATTTAAAGTTGTGAATGCCTTTATAATCTGCAGCCCCTCAGGAGACAGTAGCTCACCATATGAGTGAATCAGTGTGGGCCTGTCGGTAGAGTTTTCACTGTGACACCAGCACTCATACCACTCACTGGGTGTTCCAATTAAAACCCACCCCTGCCAGGAGAGCAACAGCTCTCCAACAATACTCAGCTCTCCCACACGCACACGTACATGTGCGCCATGCATGTGCACACATACACACGCTGCTGACAGACCACAAACACAGTCAGGCTGACGATGATGGATGGTGTGCATAACCTGGCTGGTGATATAGACTTTGGCTAAACAGCTCAGGCCTTCCCCTGGGGTTTGTCCTCAAACAGGTGGTGCGCTTCTTCCACACAGGTGGTTTACCAGTGATGTGGAAGATAATTATCTCACAAGGAAATTTCAACAATATAAGGAACGTTTAAAGACTTGGAATGCGCCACAATAATGTGTGATGGTAATGTGTTAAGCTCCATTAAACTGTCAAAGTTTAGCAGAACTGTTTTGTACTGGTCGCTGTTTCCTTTATGCCGATAAATACTGCTGATTATTACATGAGGTTACTAATTGGCAAGTTGGAAGACACAGAGAAAACAAGCTGAGACAAAACAAAAACATGAATACAAGCTCCTTCCATAGGGCACATGGAGATGAGCATAATAACCAAGATGACACTTTGTAAAAACTTCTGCGCATTGGTTTTATGACTCGCCAATTCAGTGTAAACAAGGAATATTGTGCAGCAATGTCACAGAGTGACATGAGCCAATTTCCCTGGGCTGGCCCATGAAAGACTCATTAGGGCACTTCAGACGTATTTGCACTGCAAGGGGCTGTCATTAAACACATCACAAGGCCTAATAAATGCATTATTTAAAAGCTGTGCTCCAATTACTAATTGATTAGAGTCGAGCGCCTCATCAATAACGCAGAAGCGGCCCCTTCAAATCAAAATACACATGATTTATACATGAAAGGCTTTAAAAGGGATAAGTTCTCGGCTAATCAGTCATAAATGTTTTAAACACCCAAATTTTTACTCATGATTTGAAAAAACATTTGAGGGCCTGTCAGAAAAACACAGCATGTGTGTGTGTGTGTGTGTGTGTGTGTGTGTGTGTGTGTGTGTGTGTGTGTGTGTGTGTGTGTGTGTGTGTGTGTGTGTGTGTGTGTGTGTGGG
>JAVQJF010074263.1:0-12449 GCA_036023855.1 Gadopsis marmoratus
GGTCGTGGGGGTGTGGGGGTTGTTCCCGGGGGGGGGGGGGGGGCGGGCGCAGCACTCAGTCAGACAGAGCTGGACCACAGCTCCATAGTTTTCTACTTCTGACAACAGCAGGCCAACTCGGTGCCAAATACTTACTACACTGCAAAAACTGTCAATTTTAACAAGATGACAACTTCCCACTAGCATTCTTAAAATCTTTTATTCCCTTAAAAAGAAGCGAAGCCTTTTGCCAAAGAGCTGAGACAATTGCGCAATTTAATTAAAAAGTCTATCTTGAAAAAACACAAATCTCCCCCCATATACAAACAAAATTAAACTGATATTTTAAAGGTGCCATTTCAGCGCCAGGGCTAATTTAAAAAAAGCAAGACTTTAAAGCATTCGCTATGTTAAATGACCCATTAAGACGAGTTTTTGCAGTGCATGAAACACTTGGCAAGCAAGTCAGATTACAGTTCAACAGCAGTTGGTGGAGATTAACGCCTGCAGTGAGTGGCACACATGCGAGGGCGTGCATGTGTGTGTGTGTGTAAGCGCCTGTGGGGTGTGTGTGGATTACCGAAGAGGCCCTGGCTGGGATAACCTCTACCCCCAGCCTGTGAACTTGCAGGATCCTTCCCCGTGCATGTTTGAAGTGTCAAATCCTGCACGCTTCATATAGATTCTGGCAAGATCTGCCAACTCACGCCTTCCCTCGCCGTGTCCCAATAAATAGGAAAAAATTGTCTTTATACCTCTAATGCCCCACTTAGAAAATCAGGAGGGTTAAAGGTTAACGGTCATGGTTTTATGTATATAAAAAAGCGATTTACTTACACAGTCATTTGTCCACTTCTCTGCTAGCAGTGAGTTGCGCATACACTTTGGAGTCATGTATCTTAATAGGATGTAGCCGTGACTGACAGGATAGGTGAGGACATGTCGCTTAAGGTCATAAAGCTGGATTCAACCTCCACCAATCGCTGCTCCAAGCTCCAGCCTACACCGAGTCATCATCAGGATGCCACAACAGGCTGTCATGCTCGCCCTGCAGCTGCTTATTCTCCATCTGAACTCGCACGCGCTGCGTATACCTGGAGTGTTAGACGGAGCGAGCGCTCAGGTGTGACGGCGGCTCGCGCACGTCGCGGCAGGAGACGAGGCGGTGAAGCCCGCGCGCGCTTCTTTAAATCCACTGTGGCTCGCATTATGCTGGAATTCACACAGGTTGTCTAAACAGTCAAACAGCGGATCAATACGCCCATCGATCGGTGGCATTGAGACTGAACTGGTCGTGTCGAGGGGGCAGGAGATTCTCACTAGAGCTCTGCAGGCTGCCGGCTGGAGGACGCACGTACACACGCATGTAGGGAGTGTGGTATGAGCACACACACAGCTCACACGGAATACTGTATACATGCATATATTTGTGAACGCATGTATACAGATTCATGCTCTCCCCTTCCTCCTCTCATATCAAACTCGGGCTTCCTTGGGACACACACTACCGCCACACCAACACAATGGCGCTCATCTCATGAGCAGATTCAGGTCCTGTCTGTTCAAGTCGGAGCAGTCTGCCAGCAGTTTGACTCAAAGTGAGGGCATCCAGTCAGCTTCAGCAGCTGAATATCAAGCTGGCTGCCGCCGCGTCTCCTCGCGCTCAACTGACACAGTCGATAGCTCTGCATTATTCATGGGGACGGCGGGGGCCGACGAGATGGCCTCTCACTGAGGGCTGGATTTCAACAGTCCCAAACTTTACAGGGGATGGCGGACGCGTGACACCTTCAACAACTGCTTATCGTCAGCGAAAATGACAACGTGAGGCGCGGGAAAGGGCACGGAGCGTTAAAGGGGAGGCTCGGGGAGGAATTTTAACTTGCAAGCAAATTCATATTTGTAGGTATTGAATACAGCTGGAAGTTTGACGTGATAGTTGGACCAAACCAATGGTGGGGTGCCTTTTAAATGAAAAGAAAATAGAGCAAAAATAGATCCCCACTCCCAAAAATCAAGTGCACATTATGACTCTCTTGTCAGCTCCTCTTGTTTGCTATCAAGTCAATAAACACGGATCACAAACTTAACATGAATACCTGAAGCGTCTCTTTTGCGCTAATAGAAAGAAAACAAATCAAACTTTCACACACTAAAGGACATCAATTAGCTAAATGGTGTCAAAACAAAAAAACAAAAAGAAACAAACAAGAGAGAAAGAAGACAGTTATTTGGAGTAAATCAAACAAGACGCAGCGAGAACCAGAGGCATTAAAAAACGTCAGGCTGCTTGATATCAGATCTCGGAGGAGAAACATGATGGGCACTGATGAGCAGAAGGCATCTCAGGAGAGTTGGACAGAGGAGAGATTTAATGTGATCATAGGGGACGCTCATCTTTCAGGGAACGGGGTAATAATGAGCAATCAATAACGTCCTTAACAGAGTTAGAGCGAACGGCTGACAGCAGATGTAAGGCTCCGGCTAACAGGCGACGTCTGATCTCACGTTACCGCACTGGATCTGGGTTTCGCGCGCGCGCACGCGGACGCCGCGGCATATGGGCCAACACGCGGCAACATATGGACGCACACACGCACACACACACACACACACACACACACACACGCTCCCCCTTCCTTCCTGCGAGCCTGTTTATTTTCACACACATGCACATCATCTCACGCTCTCCCTCGCTCTCTCTCTCAGGTGACATCCACCAGCGTCGTGTCATTGTCTACCGATCAATAGCTGTAATCACATTCGCAGGCGATGAACAAGGGGAGTAGGCTCTGCACTGTGAACACAGGCGCCTCGGTTGATCCGCCGACTGCTGATTTCACGAGGCTAAAATGACAACCACCGCTGGCAGATTCTATCAGCCGTACTTGTTAGGTACAAAAAAAAAAAAAAAACCAAGCGGTATTTACTTATGAAGTAAATAAAGCCGTGTACTCTGGCTGCCGCTGTCGAGGCCACTTAGGCTCAGCTGCCATCTAGACACAGGGGCTCAGTGTAGATACAGCTGCACATGACTTGTCCCATTCTGATTATTTATAACAATAAAAGGGTTGCTGCGCTGCTATATGCCACCTACCTATAACAACGTCTATTCACTGTATACAATTTCTATGACAGGTTGTGTAAGAAATAAAATTACCGCCACCACCTCTTCTGTAAATAACATTACTAGTTAACTGATGAATGCTAACTCTAAAGTAGGGCTGTCACGTTTCATTTGAAATTCAAACTATCATTAGAACAGGGGAACAAATATAATACCTCATGTGTTACGACCTGTTAAAACTCAGAATTCTCAGGCCTCGTGCACAATTCACTGTCCCGCCGACAGTGCTGCCCATCTAGGCTACAGCAAAAACTAGCAAGCTGTGCAATTGTTCACGGCTAACGGATAATCATGAGGCTAAATCCTCTGCGGAGTAATGTAAGGAAATGTTTTGGATTTGGCAACGCAGGTGGAAAAATTGTGGCTAAGGCCGGACTTTGTAAAAACCTAACTGCGTTACGCTAACGTTAGCTTGTCACTCAAGTTAAGCAGCCAAGGCACCGCCAAGTGTTTAATTATGTAAAAAAATCTAAATAAAGTAATAGTGATTTTGCAGGATTTGTGCACAGTTATCAAGGTAATTTCAGTTATGGCGGCATTACATTTCTATCTTCAGAGTACGTGGATCTGAAGAGTGCCGGTTTAATCATTTACTTTCAGTCGCAGGCTGCGCTTAGAAAGTTTACCAGAGTGCAGATCATTTTAGATTAATTGTTTCATCTATAAAAAGGTCACAAAATAGTGAAAAGCGTCTGTTTTGATTTTTTTTACCAATTATTATAATAGGTGTGGATTCATTTTCTATTTTGTCTATTGACTAATCCATTCATTGACTAGTCGTTTCAGCTCTAATAAGCAGCATTTTAAACTTTGCCTTTTGATTGCTTTAACAATCTCATTATGTCAGATCTAAACCAGGCAGCCAGTAGATGTGATCTTACCAAGTTGAAGTTTTTGTCTTGAAGTCTTACAGACAAATATGCCAAATGCTGATGAAGATGTGGGCATTCCAGTCAGTGCTGACCTTGAGTTCAAGTAGTAGTTTGTCACTGTTGGCTTAAGAGGCCAGCATATGTACAGTAATTTGTCAACACTGAGTGAAATACATTGCACTTTTGGATGTCCTGAAGTGTGACCAACATTTCTAACCTTAAATAACCTTTTACTTTGACAACCCTGCATCTTCAACCCGAACCTCTGCCACCAGAAACATTCTTCACTGAGCACATAGATTGACACGGTGCTTGTGTGTTGTTGGGTTAAAAGTGTACAGCAGTAACTATCACATCCTTCGTGGAGTTCATTCTGGAGCATCCCGACTCAAAGCCAATGAATCTGTGAGTAAATTAGATATTTAATACCTCAGTCTCTGCACACCATTCTGCATTCTCCATCCGGTTCTGCCTGATCTGGAGCGTGAGAGACCAGGACCTTGATAACAGTGTGCATGTGCATGAATGTGTGCTTGTTGGCAACTTAATGTACTTTCACATATTCTCAGTGCAATATTTCTCGCAGCAGCAGCAGTTAGAAAGTCTTGTTTTCACTCTTGCTAAATAAATAATTACAGCTTTATTACCGTGGGGTGCAGCTCGGGCCCCAAGGCAAACACAGGATCTGTACCGTGGACAAACACCACAACGCTTTATCTCCAAAAGACAAATGATGATCCAGGTTTGGGAACGGAAACATGCACAGGCTTCTCTCGACATTTCTGTGACACTTTCTTTACCTGTGTGAACCTCGGATCTTCATCACATAATTCGAGATTAGTTTAAATTTATTACAAACAAAAAATATATATCTATATATATCAGTAATAAACAAAACAAGAATACCAATTAAAATTAGCAGCAAAGACACAGCAAACTCACAATGAACATAAAGAAATATTTTCTGTCTGAAAAGGACAAGGAAGAAGTGAATGCTTATCAAGTCCAAACCCTGCCTGTTTTATATTTTATCAAAAACTTTTTCCCGCAGAGTAAAATCAAACAAGAGCACAGTAATCCCGAATAATGAGATGAACAACGGTTGTGAGTCATCTGCAGCAAAGTGCGACACATAAGTATCTCCCGGTCCATAAAGAAGAAGGGAATATGATCAGGTGTAAAGAGGTGGAAGAGCAGAGGAAAAGGAATGCGAGCAGCAGGCAGAAAAGGACGTGAAGAATTTATTAAAGTGATGAGCTGTGACATAAGATAAGGAGTGACTCTGCTGTCCTGTTGGAAGGGGGAATGTCATTCCACCACGGAGGTCCCAGGAGGGAGATGAGTCAAGGCAGAGGAACGAAGGGCCAGCTGAAATTCAGGCCATGATATTTTCATTTTTCACAGCCTGTCTGCTTCTGAAAACACACACTCAGACAAGCGGCACTGCAGCACAGAGGGCTGCGTGTTTTTCCGCAACTGAAAAACTGATTGGCATTAAGTCTATACTGTAGACGCTTTCATTTTGGACACAATATCATGCTGTTGCGGATGCTCCAGCCCCTGTCAACGACTTGCACTAACAGCTGACCAGACGTGTCAGAGAGTTTCAGTGTCTCCTAGCAACAGTAAAAACGTCCAGGCGCTACGGGCAAATCTGGAACCATACTACAGATTTCTATACTGTGTCATTCTTAATGCTCTGCTGCCACTGAAAATTGAACTTCGGTCACTTTCTGAAAACCACGAGCAGCTTCTGTGCGCATTCTGAACGTGTCGCACCGTGTTGGGCCCCGGGGGGCCAACACCGCTTCGCCCCAACTCAATCACCGATCGCGGCTTTAGCGCTGGCGTTCATCAGGTTCTTAGCTGCAGCTGCAGCTCTCGGACGTGGCTACGGGCCTCTTATCTTATCAGTCAGTCGGCAACAGCGTGCAGGAAATGAGGCACACTGCAGTGATGCTGCCAACGACGCTCATCTATCAAGACGCCCTGCCTCAATTACCATACTGTAGCACCAAATGCTTGTGCGAAAAAACAGGATGCGCGGCACAGCGGCGAAGTGGATAAATTGAATTGCCGACGTTAAACAAGCTAAGTCATTAGTCGCGTCCATATAGGGAAAGCGAGAGGACGGAGGCGTCGTTTTATTTGGTGTAGCTGCGCAAAAGAGGAAGTGGTGAACTTCTTGCAGCCCCGGACATAAATCTGCATTTTCCTAATCATGAGCGCGCGTGTTTGTTTCTGATGCAGCCCCCTCATATTACTGTACTTGTTTGCTGCCTCTGTCTGGAGATATGAAAAAGGGAGGCGGGGGGGGGGTTGTGTATAAAAGAGTAAGACAGACAGAAACAGAGAAACAAAGACTGAGACAAACACATACAGAGAGAAAGAGAGAGAGGGAGAGAGACACAGACAGATAGGGAGGGAAGGTGGATGTGTGTACTGCATCCCAAGGGATCACTTACTCAGTATAGACACAGTACTGGAGGACAGAGCACAGCAAGGGTTCACTGGCCAAAATCTCTCCTCTTTACACACACATACGCGCACACAATCCCTCTAAGCAACATTCCTGTAAGCACGCGTCCACTGAGAATAACCGCATTGACTGGAGTGGAGTCAATGCAAGAGGACGATAGAACGAGGGGAGGAAGAAAAAAATAAAGCGGCGGGATCGGGAGGAAGCAGGAGGAGGAGGAGTGTCCACCTGGCCGGTGTCCAGGGGAATTAAACAGTCTGTTTACCGCTCTCAGCGCCTCAGCAGCGCCATGTTAGCCTAATGGCACGGACATGAAGCCAATTGATTTGTGGACCAATAGACCTGTCCCACAGCACAGGCAGATTACCTAGATCACTGGCTCTGCATCGAGTAGACAACGCTTCTCGTTCGTGCCCCACAGGCAGTGGAATGTGAACAGGGTTTAATGTGTGTGTGTGGGCATGCTTGCATATATGTGCACGTGTCCCTAGGATTAGAACATGAATCAAAGGGGGCCGGTTTATGTCTGTGGGGTTAATCCTCTACTTGTATTTTGTCGCTGTCAGGTGAAAACTTGTTTGCCTCATTTATTACATCTTTTGAGCGATGACGCCCTATATGCTCCTCTATGGCTGCGTGATAATTCAATATTGTAGAGTTTGCGCTTTAGGTTGAGTTGTAATGCTACCATAGACTCGCAGTGTGTTATGAATGATTCAGAGCATGTACAAGCTATAAAACTAAAAGGCTGGTTAAAGATTTGGTTTGTGAAGAAACTCCTTCACAGGGCTGAACAATTTGAAGAAAATATCTCTCACAGCGATTCTTCTGACCAATATTGTGATTCTGATGTAAATTGTGGTCATTCATTTGAATAGGAATAAGATCAAATAATGCAGTTACATTTTGCATTTACCAATGTGGCCGCTGTATACTCAAACATACATGACAAAAGTTATATTCATTGACTACAGCTACGTAGTTGGCTTAGGCTGACGTTAACGGTCGCGTAAGATGCTGACGTTAGCTTAAGCGGCTAAACTGCAACGCAGTCAACAGTAAAGCTGCAAGGATTACTTGATTAATCGATTAGTCCAGTGGTTCCCAAACTTTTTTTTTGCAGCGCCCCCCCTTTTGGAGATAAAATTATTCACAAATGAATACACTGTCAGGCATGTTTGTTGGGCAGTATTTGAAATACTGTCAGAATTAACATTAACTCCCTGAGAATCAACAAAAACAGGAACATTTTCTCTTCTCAACTTACTGTAAAACGAGGGAAATGGTCACTTTTACAGTTGAAAAATTACCGTTTTTTTAAACTATGTGCTTTAAAATTTGCGCCGTCTGCTGGATGTAACTTGACAGTGGAAAACGTGTTCACAGCGCCCCCCTCTGTCATAACGCCGCCCCCCCTAGTTTGAAAACCGCTGGATTACTTGATCGAAGCTATTTTGATAATCGATTAATTGGCATTTTTCAAGATAAACTGTCAACCATTTGGTGGTTCCAGCTTCTTAAATGTGAAGATTTCTGACAGTAAATGAAGAGTCTTTGGGTTTTGGACTGCTGGTCGGACAAAAGAAGCAATTTGAGGACATCACTTTGATTTTCATTTATTCATTTTTCATAGGTTTTTGATATTTTACAGACTAAACGATTAATTGATTAATCGTGAGAATATTCGGCAAAATGAACGAAATGACTCGATAGTGAAAATGATCGCTAGTTGCAGCACCTAGTCAACAGTATCGTTACGTTCTCTGGATCCTGGAGGTCTCTATTATGAAACTTTAATGTGATAATCTTTAAGTTCAACAGAAGATTCCGACAAGCCTCCTCTGTCATTTGCACTCGACGGCAGCCAGGCTACCAGCTATCTTACAGTGGGAAATTAAAGTGAAGCAATGGCCGAGATCGTTTCCCTAGAAAAAGACTCGCCCCTTTGTTGGTCACAGCCTGATATCATCTTCACTGTTTCATCTTCCTCGCCGGCATACTGAGAGCATAATTAACAGTCAGTCAAGAGTTTCCTTTTTGTTGTTTTGCGAACACATATACATTTTAAGAGGGTAAATTTACATGCGGCATGCGGTCATTATAGGTGGAGAAATCAAAGGCCACCTGCTCAAACAATTATCTGTTCAGCAAAAGCATGTTGAAATGACTAAATTAATGTTAAATATTCAGTGTTATACATGGAACGAGTTTATTTTCTGTTGTTAACAGTTATATGCACTGAGCATCAATTTCACCATTCTACATTTAATTTTGTCTAAATTTGCCATACAGTAAATTCGCCATACTGCCATACTGGAAAAGTGTTCCTATTAATATCATTATATCAATTTCGGTCACATCGCCCAGCTCTAATGGGCCCTTCTAAAAACCTAATTTGATTAAGTAAAAAAAAAAAAAAATGTATGATGGCCCAGCTAAAAGCTACATTTGTTTTCTCTGCTTTCCGATAAAGCTGACATCTAAGAGATATAAAGTCACCCAACACCAACAATGTGTCCACACAGTATACACCTGATGCTAAAATGTGTCAGCGGGGAGTTTAGTGAGAAACATTTTCCCAGACAGATACACTTGGCTGCATGCGCGATGCACATGTGCGGCTTTGACAGCGCATATTGTTCCAGAATTGAATGTTACACCCAAAAAAAAAATAAAAAATCCTTGCTGCAGGGACAATGAGAGACCACACACACTTGAAACTACAGTTGTCCATGTGTATGGCCGAGGAGTGAGAATAATTCCACATTCTCCACAGTTTTCACTCATCTCAGTAGCCGCGTTGATAAGCATGAAAATCCATTTATCTACAAAGGAGCTGTATGGTCCATGTTGGACAATGTCTCTTTCATGGTCCCTTGCAGGCCCTTTTTTTTTTGTCCACAAAGCCACCCAACTGACTCCGCCACGTCTGTAATGGGCCACATTCATTTGATATAGACACATCAAGGGAGATATTGCAGTTGCTTTGCCGTGCATCAAGAGAAGTGGAGCCGGTTCACAGGAGCAGCAATATGCTCTGAACATAAAAGAACAATGGATGCAGTAAGGCAAAAAGATAAAAACATACAGTGGACACCGTGCAGGCCTGGACATGAACACCAAACATGTCGGATTGCATGAACGCATGGACGGAAAACCATATGTTGTTGTTCTCCAGCCTGCAGTGTGAGCAGGAGGACAGAGATCCAGAATTAGGCCTCTAAGGAGGAGGAGGAGGAGGAGGAGGAGACGCCAGATTACAGATTAGAAGGTGGGAAAGTGGTGGGATTAAACATGTGGTCTAGATGGTAGCCCGGCTAATACAGCTCACAGCTCAGCTAAGGGCGTTGTCAAATTTAGTCCTGTGGATTAGTCAACTGACAAACTGCACTGAGGGAAATGTTGAAGAGGAAAACGACTCTCCTGGAGATTATTTTTTCTGAAACCCTTTCCACGGTGGTCAGTGTTATTCATTGCTCATCTAATCCATATTTGTGTAAATGAGGCGCGCGGAGCTTTACAACGCCGGGCAGACACAGAAACCTTTGAGACTTTTTGGTATTAACAATGATGCTACGTCTTCACCACCCTCTGGCTAATGCAGCTAATGAATGAGAAAACGCTAGCAGGCTAACGGCCCTAATTCTCCTTCACAGGCTATCATGTTGCAGCCCGGAGACAGATCAATACCATTTGCTCAACACACAGGAGGCCTGGGAATCTATAAAAGGGCTTTTATTGAGTAATTAAACACCCATTACTGTCCCGCGCAGCCAAACAATAAATTTGATCAGCCTCTCAGGCGCAGATCCAGCCGTGATTAATACTCAGTGCATGCATGACATAAAAAAACCACAAAGACATTTTGTTAAGTCCTGTCTTAGACAGGAGTTCGGCTGCTTACAGCGGCAGCTTCAAGGTTGTTTAGCACGGCCCGGGACTTAAGGAGCCCTGTCTGTCCTCCTGCTGGACCTGGGATCTAATCCCAGCAGCACCTGCTGTCGGTGGGCCGCCGCAGAAAGCCCGGCATCCTCAACGTCTAACGGCAAAGATGGTGCGTCAGGCGTCAGAAACTGCCCAGACAAAACTCCTAAAGTGGAATTTTAAAGTTTTTATATTTGCACTTTAGACTGCAACCTCCAGGCTGACAGTAGACAATTATCACACTGCTTCAAATGGCATCAATATTTCAAAATGCCATTTGTATCATATTACAAGATCATTAATATTGAAAATGTGTTATTGCTATAGGCTTAAAAGACATATTAGCAGCTGCTGATCCTATTGTTGCTGCTGTTGTATAAAGAAACACATTAAATATCAGCTTACATTTCACTTTAACTAACCTATTTAGCATTTATAAGAAGTATAAAACATTTAACATAAGGTTAACATGGTTTTTAACACACTATAATGGCGTTGAAAGCACATATAAGTGTGATAAAGTTAACTGTGACCATATATTAAATAAACATATTAAGAAAAGTATTTGAAACAGGTGTGTGAACTTTGTGATACAGACATATGTTATCGATATGACTTTTAAAAAACGCGTTAATTGACTGACATCCTGAACAAAACCATGCAGAGAATAAAGATACATGAACACACTGTGAACACTATTTTCACAAACGCTTATATTCCCTACATGCCTGTAAATATAAATTAAACGTTTTCAGCACAGAGGGACACTGTCATGTCACAGTTGTATCTGTCTTTGCTTTACTCTTCACGTGACTGTAGACTTGACTGCCCCCCCCGCCCCAATTTCCTTTTCTACACAATTCAAAAACAACCTGCTACAATCCCATCCTTGTTGGAGAATATTTAGTGTTGTTGAGCCAACAATATGGCATCTGGGTGATTCTCCTAAATATGAATGGCCCATTCACGGGGCTCAATGGAGTCGCTTGGCAATGGCCCTTCTTCCCCTCCCTCCTCCATCCTCAAAACAATATTCAGCGCAGCAGTCTTGGCACTTTTCCCCGAAATCAACAAAAGAGGAACTCGAAGCTGTCCCTGAAACCCTCAAAGCATTAAGCCTCTACGAGATGCAAGTACTTGGCACAAGCAAAGCGATTTGACGACAATGGGCAAATCATACAGTGCTTTGTGAGATTTAGGGGATACAATAGCACTCCGTTTCCAAAGCACACATTAGTAAGCATGTCATTGGGACCCCCCGGGGGGATTTGAGCAGCCTAGAGGATTGTGTAGTGAAGAGGATAAATATATGTTACTGGGCAAGGAGATGGACCGCGGCCAATGCTTACCTCCCTCACACAACATGCTGTGGATTACGAGTGCGTGGAATACATTAATGGAATAATCTTCTGAACACACAAGCTAACCCACAAACTGAGCCCATTTGGCATGTTAAGTGTATACATTGCAACGCATTCCAAAATCAATTTACAACCATTTAACAGAGCTCAAGAGGTGCAGACGAGGAGAGATTCTTGCCTTACAAACGAAGAAGAATATGAAGAAGGAAGAAAAAATAAAAAAAAGGAGCTCCTGCCGTGAAAACAAAACCAAAAAAAAAAAAAAAAAAAAGAGTAGAAAACTTGTTATAAATGTGCGGCGCTTGCAGCCATGCTGACCTCTGAGTGCTAAGCAAAACCAACAACGGACAGGCAGACACCCACTCAAAAGTCAATACCATGCGTGCATCCTTTTCCTCTTGTATGGTTAATGCATGATGCCAGGTAGGCGAGACAGACGGAGAGTAGGATCTCATTATACGCTGCATGCTATCATTAGCCATCTACCACACGTGTCCATCCTGCCAACAAGAGTCGTACAAGCAACATCCTAATGCTCGCGCGCCTGCTTCCAGTGGGCAAACCTGGCCCGCAGACACACACAAACACAGCACAAGCCACGCACATAATCACAGGTAAGCACGCGGACGCCTTCCCTCCCCAGCAGGCGGGTGCATGAACATACACAGATTTGAAGTCATTTTTTCAAGCAAAAGTACCTAAGAGTT
>JAVQJF010074275.1:0-27535 GCA_036023855.1 Gadopsis marmoratus
TTCCTGTACTGTTTAAATACCTAACCTCAGATCTGTGCAATATCCATTTACCGCTGCTATTTTTGTGTTATTATATTGTGTTTTTAATAGGTTTTTAGGATGTTTTACTATTTAAGGAGTTGCTCTCTGAATCTCGTTGTTCGGAGTACAATGACAATTAAGGCTTTCTATTCTATTCTATTCTATTTAGAATAGATTTTAGAGCCAGTAACCTTTATAGACTTGCTTTCATGTGATGTCATCCTTATATCGTTTTTACATTGTTTTCATATTCTCTTTTATGAGTTTAAATTTTTCATTTGTATTATTAATCTTTTATCCTGTTTTTTGTTTTCTGTGCATCATGTTTTGTGCTTGGTCTGTCAAAGCACTTTGTAACCTCTCTTTTTTAACAGGTGCTATATAAATAAAGTTATTATTATTATTATATGCCCAATTTGCAATGAAACGATCAATGTTCCAGGAAGAATACAAGGCATGCAACTTTCAGTCTCGCCCTGAGGAGCAAATCCGCCGCCACATGTATATGGGTTGGTAAATCATCAACTATTTTAGGGGTTGCTTCAAGAGGATTAAAATAAAAATGCTAGATAATCTAAATAGCGCAGCGCATTTTTATCCTCCTCACGTGTTCGGACTTAATTTATATTCCGATGGTGACCGGATGAAGCAGTAAGACATATTAGACTGTGCACGTTATTTTGTACCGGTTTTTAACACTGTGACTTGATTCCAAAAGCCACAATTGCGCTAAGGTCACATGCGTTCGTTTCCAATGCCCTTCAAGTTAATTTGATGCCGCCGCACAGACGCTTAGCCGCAATCACATTTCCCACGTAATCAATCATAATATCTCTCACCTGGCTACAAACCTCTCCGATGATCTGATTAAACCACTGATCAGTGCCCCGGACTACAGAAACTGTTTGAATCCTCCTGAGATATTTACTTTAGGTGCACTGTGTTGACTTTAACGTGAACAGAACTAACTATATAGGAGCAAACAAAGCAAATATGAACGTCCCAATGCAGAGGCGCCGCAACCAATATTGACTCTGCAACGTCCTCATCCAGGCTGTGCGGCCACGCCCCCTTTCTTATTGACCAATTTGTCTCTTCTTTTTTTTTTTTCAAAAACAAATTCAGAAGTGAAAAAAAGCGAATTTTTTTTTTATTATTTTGTGATGTTTTGTTGACGTTTGTTACTCTACATTTTTAGCATCATGGCTCTCTAAGAATGGCCATGTCAAGTCGGTTGGTTGGTCGGTCCACCACTTTGGTCCAAATTTGTTGACAGCTAATGCATGGATTACCAAGAAATGTTGTACACACATTCATGGTCCCCAGAGGATGACTCATAATGACTTTGGTGAATTGGTGATGCACTTATGCAGTGAAATATCTCAACATGTGCGTGCGTGACAGTCTGGGCCTGCTGTCCTGCGATCGTTCACTTGTTTGCACTGTGGATGAGCTGGATCTCTTTGTCCTTTGTTTGTTCCTGAGTGCGTGGAGAGTAGTAATTTGCAATTGTAAAGTACATTTTAATCTGTTTGTTTAATTGACATTATGTTAAAATAGGGATGCACTGATTAATGCAATTCAGTGTGATTCATTGATTTCTGTATTCAAGGAGATAAGTTTAATATTTATCTATGCTTTGTTTCAATTGTAGAACTTAAACCACTGATCTACACCTTTTTTCTGACTCAAGAAAAATAATCAATGCTTTCAAATGGAACCTGGTGATTTCTTCTCCTCCTGTGCTCATCATCAGTTGAGTCAAGTCCAGTGAATTAGGACAAAACAGGTCCCATTGGTCAATGTTAACTTTTTCAACGTAACGCTCACGGTCCTGGAGAGTGAGTGACCATACATATTCAGAGAAACTCATATTTCCTTCTGCCATTGTTAAAAGAACCAGCCAACTAAACTTGCTAGCTAGCCCTCAGGGAGTTTTTCTGCCTCCACCTAAGCTCCACCTAAACAAAAATATAATATTTTCTAACAGAAAAGGGTCTACAACAACTTTAAATACATTTTGCTAATGATACTTCAGTTCTTTTGCTTAGGTAACATTTTCAATTCAGGACTTAATAATGGAGTATTTTTACAGTGTGGTAATGCTAGATTTTCTTAATAATCTGAGTACTTCCTCCACCACTGAAAATGCTAGAATTATGGAAATCGGTTAAATGAATAATTTTCACATTTAGATTTGCTTTTACTACACAAAATACAGCAGAAATCTAATTTAAAAGAAAGATTAGGAATGCTCTTTCTCAGTTACCACTCCCTTCATCATCTCATAACCCTTGAAGAAATCTGCCTACTTCAATAACCGATAAGCCTCAGCTATACTTTGTTTAGTGCTAACAGGCAAAACTCAGATGGTGAACATGGTAAACATTAAACCTGCTAAACACCAGCATGTTATCTTTGTTGTTGTGAGCCTGGTTGCATGCTGATGTTGCCATTTAGCTCAACGCACCTACAGCCTCAGAGAGCTGCTAGCGTGGCTGTAGACTATTAGTCTTCTTGATATGTTATTAAATTGCAGTCTTACAATGCACAGCATGTTCAGGATGCCATACACACACACTACACGGGGCGTTATATCATTTATGTCACAATAAAATCGCATGCATTGTGGTGCAAGGGTGCACAAAACCTCATACCTACAGTGCACCATTCACGCACAACACCTCTCCTTCAGTTTGCTGACGGGATCCTGGACTCACACTCCGAAAGGTGTGAACAAGAGTCTTCAGCCATGCTAACACCTCTGTGAGGCTGTACTTGGCTACTTGAGCTAAATGTTGATGTTACCATGCTAGCATGTAGCATTGCACTTTGTCTCACGATGAATAAATAAATCGATGCAGCAGAAATATTGTCTTTAGTCCACACATTCTTCTTCTGTCAAAAACCTGCCGCCCACATTACCCACAATGCAACTCAACCGCCTGAATAAAATCAACCTCTAAGATTAATCTCAAACTCCTGGGATTCACATCAGACTTTACTAATGATTTCTCATGTTTATTTAATGCTCAGGTGAGGCGGCACAGATGTGTGGGTCTGTACAGCATCACGAGGACGGCGTGTAGTTGTCACAGCTGTCCTCAGAGGCCTCAGCCCTTGATGAGGTCAGAGGTCAGTGAGGTCATTGTTGTAGTGAAGGAGGATGGCGGGGGTGAAGAGGTTTTGGTCCAGGTGTACCTTTTGGAGCTCGTGGTCGTCATCGAGGACGTTGTTCTCGCTGAGCGTCCTGCTCATGTCCAGACTGGCTCCGTCATGTTTCCAGGTGTAGCTGCTGGCATGAGAATTGTAGCGAAGGTAACGCTGGAGGATCTCAGCCAGAGTCTCCTCTGAACACACCTGAGCAACAACAGCAGACAGGTAATCATCCCACAGCTCAGTGTCTAACGTGTGTTCTACCTCAGACAAATGGCATCTTCTGCTGTTTTGTTTAGACTCTGTATTTGGAGGCAAATGCAGCATAAAACATGCAGGTGTTGGTTTGAGCTGCTGAAAGTCTGTTGGGATTCTGAACACAACAACCCAAAGACACTTACTGAGAAACTAAATTAAGTTTAAATGAGGAATGTTAATGTAAATAAATGGACAGCCTTTGTTTCATCACTGAGAGAGACCTTTTATAAAACTGATGGGTGGGGGGGCGGAGCTACACCTGTGGCCCTACCTAGACTGGCAGGTGAGGTGTGTGTGTGTGTGCAGTTCACCTGCAGTCGCTGCTCCTGTGACGTCAGCGTGTTGATGACTCGTATCCACCTGGTTTTAGTGGACAGCAGCCCCACCTGGTAGCGCTGGTCTCTCCACCAGGGCTGGTCGATGTCAGTGGCCCAGTCGGAGCGAGGGCTGGCGGGGGGGACGTGCAGGAAGCGTCCCCTGGGGGTGTAGAACCTCACACAATTAGTCAGTGGGTCAACATATTGCAGGACCTGAGGACAGAGGACAGATGCATGCGGGTGAACCAGGAGCAGAGCAGAGAGCTGCTCGCTGCTGCTTTGATTGGCGCTCACGTCTTTGGTTTGAGGATCGAACCAGTAGCTGATGTCCTTTCCTGCAAACTCCATGATGGGCAACAGCAGAACGTCACCTGCAGAGAAGCACGTTTACATTAAGCGCACTGTCGATCACCTGTTACAGCTGCTTTAACACAGCAGCGGCCCCGCCCACTAGCTGATCCACCTCACACTGATTGAAGTCACACACACACACAAACTTTGTGTGCACAAGGTGGAGCTGTCTTGAACTTTATAAACTGCTGAGTAGTTAATCTATAAAAACTATTTGATGTTGTGAAGCATAAAGTTTTATCAAATAGAAAACTAAAATACTAATAGTAAAGTACAGTACGTCAGATTGTGCTTAGTTACTTCCTCTGCTTCTCTCGTCTTACTGCTTTTAATTGTTAATAATCTTAAAGCAGGTTTGGTTTTGATTGTTGGAATGTAACTAAAGGTACATTTACTCCATTACTAAGCACAAAGGTACATAAATACAGTGAGGTACTTGTACTTTTCTCCGCTACATGTCAGAGGTAATATTGTACTTTTTACGGCACTACATTTATCTGACAGCTTATTTTACACTTTCTACAGTGTGGTATTAGTACTTTTAGTGCAGTACAAGATCAGCTGGTTGCCAGGTGTGTGATGCTGACCTGTGTGTTGGTTCATCAGTGGGGTCAGGTCACACACTTTGCCCAGGAAGGACACCCACAGGTCAGCACCAGTGTTGTGAGTGGCCACCTCCACCGGAGTGAAGTACTTCGGTCTCTCCATCACTGATGGACACCTTGCTTTCCCCGTGCGGAAGAGGATTAGGGCCAGATGTGAAATTATTTTTGAGTTCTGACTTTTTTTTTTTTTATTATTCTGACTTAAATCTCAGAATTCTAAAAAAAAAAGGTCAGAATTCTCAGTCAGTATAAAAAAGAAGTTAGAAGACATTCGAGCTGGGAGACCTGAGCAGATGGGAGGGGAAGTGGAAGGTGGCGGGAATGCACCAAAAGGATGCCAACCGCTGTAAAACTACAAGAAGAAGAAGAAGAAGAAGTCGGCTCATTAATGGAAGAGCAAAATGTGAGTGGAACAACAAATGTGTTGGCTTGCTGCCTGGCGTTTGTAAAAACAAAGAAAAGGCTAGGGATATGAAATGCAGACACCCGTTAGCTAACATTAGTAACGTGTTTGTTAGCTAATGGTTGGGAAACTGGAGAATATATTGGCATTTAATAAAAATTTTTGTTTTGCTAATTTAATGGTCTGCTTACAAAGAACAAGTGAGAGCCGCTGCTCAGCTACAGGCTGCGCATCTAGGGCAGGTAGGGCCACAATATTATCCAACTCGGCCAATTAAGGGTTTATTTCGACCAAACAGACAAAGGAAGCACAGTTCACAGTTCAGGCCACCCCAACTGTCTTCACCTTGGCGTTGGACATGGCCCTTAGGTCCCTGAGGGTCAAGTTGGAATAACTGGTCCTCACTTTCTTGATGTCGTCTGTGATCCAATATGTGTAGGTTGAAAAGAGAAGGGATGACAAGTAAAGGAAGATGTATTAAGTAAAAATGACACTGGAGTTGACAGAAATGGTGTATAAAAGTAACAAAATATTTAATATAATTAATACTTACATTGGATAAACAGATGAATGATTTGTTAACAAATAAACGTAATCCTGAACATTAGTGAGCAGAATATTCAAACGTGAAAATCTGCGTGACAAGTTATAGCGTGTTAGGAATGTCAGTGAAATGCATTAAACGTGTGACTGAAGAATTAAGAGGATCCTGTTTAATTTTCACAATTCACAGAGCTTCTTCTTCTCTCAGTTTCTTTCTACAGGATGTGATTCTTCATCTCTCATCAGTCTGATACACAGAGATCTGTCCTGACTTCATAAGTACACTGTGGTGATGTGCTGCAACATTCACTCACACAACGCTCTTTCCTGTCTACAGGCTGTTTATGTGGCTATATGTTTCCTGTCTTTATCACGTGTGTCTGTTAACTTCACAGCTCACTTGTGTGACGAGGAGGAGGAGCAGGACAAGAACGTTCAAGACGGCCGTTTGAGGAGGAAGCATGAATTCTGCACAGAAGGTTCGATCGCTCTTTCTGTTTGTTCTCTTTACTTTGGAGACCAACATTATGGTTTGGTCTTCTTTCTCTTTTATGTTTTGAACAATCAAACCCAGAATGATAGTAAGAGTTCAACAGACCACCAAGACGACATTAGAAAGGTGACTGCGTCCTCTGCAGGGCACAGTATGTCATGGACGCACATGAGGGGAAGCTTATGGGACTGACAGCAAAGCAGCTTTCAGTATATTTTGCATTCATATATATTTTCCCATCACTGTTAATTCATTTGGGCATTTTACTGAGCACATCAAATAAATAAGGTATAATCTGTGTACATAGATACTGATTGTGTTGTAATTAACTTTTTAAATATATTGTAATTTTATCACATTTTCTGCCACTTGTTACATTTTGATCTTGATTTCATAGTTTTCAGTGAAAGATGAGACAGTTTAACAGTTATTGTAATACAATATAAAATAAAACAGCATTTTAAGTGTTTAATGTACAGTTTTTTAATAGAGAGCGGAAGTTAAACAGTAATTTCTAGGCTCTGTTCCAGAAGTAAGACAACCTCATTCAGAATCCCATTGACATTTGTAACTATTTTAATATGTGAACCTCCAGCCTCGGAACAGACACGTTGTCAACTTTGTCAACTTTGTCGTGTGGCTTGCTTCATGTGTTTAGATCAGGGCGATATTTAAAATAAATAAATAAATAAAATCTAATATCGTTGAGTTCCAGGAACACGCTTAATTTTTCAGAAAGAGTTGTGTTGAGTTACAGAAGCTAGACAGGAAGTGATGTCATGACTTGGGTGCTACAATAAGGACACACACAAACACACAGGGCCTCCAATTTGACAAGACAATCTCACCAACAGGCACGGTTGTCCGGTGGGAAGCCAGTGAGGGATGATGTCTTGGTTTATGCACTCCAGCTCGGCTTGTTGTTTGGCTAACCTTATAGCTTCTCTAAGCAGGAGAAACACTGTTTTATTACTGAAACTAGAGATGATAACAAGCTTTTATCTTCAGTCCACCACTGTACCTCACTTATACTCTCTCTGTATTTTTGTCTGTTTCTATAGAAACAGCGGCACAAATCCAAAATCTCACCGCTGTCAGCAGTGTGACAAAGAATTCCCTACATTACAACAGTTAAAGATTCATCTGAGAGTTCACAGTGGAGAGAGACCGTACAGTTGTGAGCAATGTGGGCAAACCTTTAAGACCTCAAGTATCTGTAGAAGACACCAACAAGTCCATACTGGAGAGAAACCCTTCAGCTGTGAGCAGTGTGGGAAAGCTTTCTCCCGGTTATATCACCTCATGAGACACCAAATCATTCACACTGGACAGAAATCGCAGCACTGTGACCAGTGTGGGAAAAGTTTCACTTTGTTAGAACACCTAAGACAACACCAACAAATCCACACTGGTGAGAAACCGTACAGCTGTGAAGACTGTGGGAAGAGATTCACTCAGCGAAGTAACTGCAATGTTCATAGAAACATCCACACTAAATAAAAAATCTTCTCGTCTGCAATGTGAGAAGGTCTTTAGTTCCTCTGGTGAATACCACAGACATGAACATATCCACACTGGACTCAAACCGCATCAGTGCGAACACTGTGACAAACGTTTCTGTTCAGCATCCAAACTTTCATTGCATCAGCGCATCCACACTGGACACAAACCGTACTGGTGTGACAAATGTGAGAAGCAGTTCAAGTGGTCGTTTCAGGTGAAGAAGCACAGATGTGTCTAAGGTCTAATGTGTGGAGTTGGAACTACAGAAACTGTTCACACATGATTAAACTGCAGTCTGACAGAGTGCAGCTCTGTTAGAAATAAAGTCATGTAGTTACTCAAGAGTTACCGTTAATTGTTAACCGGTGAAAGTGACGATCAGCGCTGAACATGAGCTGCTGCCTGAACGTTTCCACACTGAGCTCTGATAATAAGAGAGAACCCATCTGATAACAGAGTCCTATTATTCTTTCACGTGGAAACACTTATGGAGGTGTTCCACTTCTTATTTTTTACATCGTTTTCTTGCTATTAAGTGTGTTTTTATAAATATGTTTTAACATTTGTACATTTTACTTTTATTGATTCTGTATGCCACATGCTGATTTCTTGTGAAATGACTTATTGAAATATCAGCTTTGGTTTTAGAACCATTATTTGTTTTCTTATTAAAACATGATAACGTGATAAAAATAATGTGTCAAGGTGCATTCAATAGGCTCCAGTTATATTCCAGAGTTGCTTAGTAGAAATCTATAATGTTACTTCTAGTATTCATAGTCACAGAAGTGATTTTAAGAATTTGTGTTCTCTTTTATAAAACCTGTTTTAAAGATTAGATATGATTCCTGTCTTCAGGAATTGATATGTTCTTCTACTCATTGATTAAATGAGTTCATTAATGTTTATATGCATATGTTTTAGCTTATTTTACATTTTGCATTACATGATTTAGAAGCTAAGGTTCAGTTCTTCCTTGTTGTGGTTTCATAGTTTACATTTTATATTAATGCATTTAATTATTATAGATTTTACATTTTACTCTTGATTTAAACAGTTTGCATTTTGACATTCTCTTTGAATGTACAGTATACTCATGTATATATTTTACTCATGGTTGTTTTAGATTCTGTTCTTTTTAGATGAAGCATTTTATCATCTTATAAGTTACCTTATACTTTCGGATTTAATCATTTGTATACATATAAGGTTTTGCTAGATATTCTGTAAGTTCCGTGTATCACTCACTGTGTCAAGAGTTCAGTGTGAAGCAGGCCGGATGTGTGACAGCGTGTGATGTGTATAAAAAGTAAAGACATCAGATTTGGGGTTTCCATTTTGATGTCTTTATTGCTCCTTTGGGTTGATAATGATGTATTTGATTCATTTGTTACTCTTATCATTCAGACCAGTTTATTGTTCATCTTTAAATAAAGTTAAACTTTCTGAAGTCTTCTCCGTCTCATCTCTTCAGCACCACCCTCTCGGCCAGGCTTCCAGGTGAGCCCTGATTAGGTCTGGTTTGGAAATAGTAGATATCCTATATAAGAAAGGATACATATAAGATCAAATATGTTATGTAAAACTGAAACATTTAACTGACAAAATTTGTTATTTTAGAACTGTTCAACAAAATCTGGAATGAAGGGAAACTCCCTTGTGGGTGGAATAGTGCTCTTATTTTGCTATGGACAACCACTGAAGAGGGTGCACAAATTCATATATTTAGGAATGTGATTGAAAAGAACGCTTGGAAATCACATACACAGCAGGTGGAAATAAAATGTAGGAAAGCTTTAAACCTTATGAGGAATGTATGTGGGTATGAATGGGGGGCAGATAAAGCATTGTTAAATACATCGGGCTTTAATAAGATCCACTATTGTCTTCGGAGGTATAGTGCATGGAAAAGCCTGCAAAACGACATCACAAACATTAGACAGGGTTCAAAATAGATCTCTTGAGTTTATGTTTAGCGGCTCTCTGAGAACAACCCCAATAAATGCTATGTTAATAGAAGCAGGTGAGCTACTGTTGTCTTAGACGTGAGAAACTATCGGTAGCCTACTGGGTGCAAATTAAAGGATGTGGGAAAGAACACGCCACCACTGAGGTTTTTAGTGACTGCTGGGAGTATATGAAGGGTGATAATGGAGGAGGTTTTGGATGGCATATAGGTCAAAAAACAGATAAGATGGGTTTGAAAGGGTTAAGTTATAGTCCTTCGGTTGTGTTGAGTAATGTTCCTCCATGAATCCGCCTGGATGCGTATGCAGACTTGCAGCAAATATAATTCAGAAAGGGAAACATTAAGAACTGTAGCGCATGAGACAGGACAGTGGAGTTTAAAATCAATATTGAGCACCGGACAGGACTTAAGGGAAATCAGAAGAGGGTTGATAAGGTACATAATGCAAGCAGGTCTAGGGAAAAGGGTGTAGCTGTTTTTGTTTTGTTTGTTTGTTCGTATTTGGACTAATCACAGTTGGCATTACGCCCCGATGCTGTACACTCCAATACAGCAGGTGGCGGTATGCCCCGTTGACTTGGTTGCGACCCGCTAATAAATACTCTTCCTGTTTCCGAATTTGTATAGTTCGTGATTCCACTTGCTATCACTGAAATACTTTGGTATGTATCTGTGTACATTATTGGCTTAAGGCCGCCAGCTCTCAGAGGTAGTTGAAACATTTGCCAGTTTATTTGAGCCGCGTCCGAGGTGAGTCACCGTTTATGATCGTGTATTAATGTCTGTATGTCCTCTGCTGGAACACATACGCACTGCGACTTATTGAAATGCCGGTGGACCGCGTTAGTAGCGGGCTGCTGTATTGTCACGTCATGTCCTAGTAACGACGTCATGCGCTCTCTGAGCGAGCCAGCTGCTCTCTGCGCTACAGTGACGTGTGGCCAGCTGTACGGCCGACCAGTACATATCCGGTTCCTGTTCAGGTAATAAACGCGTGAAGGCGAACAAGCCTCCCGCCCATCACTTTCTACACGTCGCAGAGTCGACGGGTTTGCAGCAGCCGATTACGGTAAAGTGTAGCCGAGCGCGGCTCCGCTGGTGCCGTGACCGCGACGTCTGCGTTGATCGCGGCGGCGGCGGGAGCGGACCCGTCTAATACCCGGAGGCTTCTGATGTGACGCGGAGCCGAAATGGAAACTACGACAACTACATTGCAAACGCCACGCATACAAAATACTTCTGAGTAATTAAGATAAATGATCCACAGTTAAGGTTGTGTGAGCTGGTGTCTGTGGCGGTTGAGCTTTATTTGGTGACGCTCTTAGTCGGGTTATTGGACTTAATGCATCAGATATTATCTCTCCTTTGGATTTGAACATTATCTATTTTATTTTTTTCTTGTTTTTTTTGTGATTGGTCATGGATGATGGTGGTGTTCAGTGACAATCACCCCAATACCAACACTTGGCAGGGTCGTCCACCCCCTGACATTGTATCGAGGACTTGGTGATAACACCTGCTCAGTAGGTGGAGGAACAATTTCATGTTGGTGGAAGATGTCATGGAGAGTCTTGGGCAAATGTCTGCACTGACTTATACAGACACGTTGGCATCTACGCGAACGCGATCACGGTGTGTGTATGACAGAAACTGTACAACAATGCAGCGTGGTTGCATGTTAATACCATTCCTGCCGCCCTTTCATTTAGCGGATCTCGTTAGCACGTTGTTCTCTGTCATTAGAGACGGGACTGTTGTCATGTTGGCTTCGCATTTCCAACAGATTTGGACAGAATGCGGATGGTGTCGGTGTTCTCCTCGACACATTTCTCAATACGCTGTAGTTCCTTGAGAAAGGAGTCTTGATTTTCACCAATCTTGTTGATGGCAGCGAGTAGGGTGGCGTTTGTTATGAGCCCGGGGTCTCTCTTTCTTCACTTTCTTGAGACGACTGTTGGATCTGCAAGAGACTGGTAGGCGTGGCCACGTTTAACCCTCTCCACTACAGTTTCCATATCTTCCTCCTCATTTACATCTTTACCCACTGCAACCATCTTTCCAGGTGTCTGGTTTACTGACTACGTTTATTCAGAGACTGTACTGCAGGTGTGTGTGTGTGTAGGAGAGGTTCCTGTGTTTCTTTTAGTTTTTTTTCCTGGTTCTTGCTCCTTGTGAACTTTAAGTAAAACTGTGTAGCTGTGATATTCTGGCGCAGTCGGGCTATATCCTTAAATCTTACACCACACGTGTAAGGTGCGCACTTTTTTTTTTAAACCCTGGTGGAGTCCAGATATGTGCACGTGATTAAGCCCATGGCATCAAAATGTGACTCCAGCCAGCTACCCAAAGTTGGCAACCCTGCTTTTATCCCAAACTGTGTGGCGTTCCTTCCAGATGAAATGCTTTAAACGTGCGAGTGAAGACTGTAAAGAGGGTTCTGGCTGTGTGGCGGAGTCTTTCTGACTGACGGCTTTAATATCACACTTCACAGAGCTTTCTCTTCTCTCAGGTTCTTTCTACAGGATGTGAGTCTTCACCTCTCATCAGTCTGATACACAGAGATCTGTCCTGGCTTAATAAGTACACTGTGGTGATGTGCTGCAACATTCGCTCACACAACGCTTAAGGCTGTGTTTCCTGTCTACAGGCTGTTTATGTGGATTTTTCCTGTCTTTATCACGTGTCTCTGCTGACTTCACAGCTGACTTGTGTGACGAGGAGGAGCAGGAGAAGAAACCTGTTCATCATTTTGTCTGAGTTCAGGACGGCCGTCTGAGGAGGAAGCATGAGTTCTGCACAGAAGGTTCGATCACTCTTTCTGTTTACTTTACTTTGGAGACCAACATTATGGTTTGGTCTTTCTCTTCTTTGTTTTGAACCATCAATCCCAGAATGATGGCAAGAGTTCAACAGACCACCAAGAAAACATTAGAAAGGTGACTACTCCCTCTGCAGGGCACAGTACGTCATGGACGCACATGTCATGCATACATTTTCCCATCACTGTTAATTAATTTGAACATTTTACCGACCACATAAAATAAAATTGTATAATCTGAGTTCAAAGATATTGCATAGTAATTCACTTTTTAAATGTATTGTAATTTTATCATATTTTCTGCCTTTACAAATTTTGATCTCAGATTCATGTTTGTCATTCAAAAATGACAGTTTAACAGTTATTGTAATTCAATATAGAATAAAACTACATTTTAAGTGTTTAATATATACATTTTTTAATAGAGAGCGGAAGTTAAACAGTAATTTCCAGGCTCTGTTCCAGAAGTAAGACAACCTCATTCAGAATCCCATTTACATTTGTGACTATTTTAATATCTAAACCTTCAGCCTCGGAACAGAGACTTTGTCAACATTGTGTCATGTAACATGCTTCAAGTGTTAAGATCAGCACGTTATTTAAAAATATAAATAAATAAAATCTAATATTGCTGAGTTCCAGGAACACTCTTAATTTTTCAGAAAGAACTGTGTTGAGTTACA
This sequence comes from Gadopsis marmoratus, assembly GCA_036023855.1. Taxonomy (NCBI): domain Eukaryota; kingdom Metazoa; phylum Chordata; class Actinopteri; order Centrarchiformes; family Percichthyidae; genus Gadopsis; species Gadopsis marmoratus. Next base: position 13,121 of record JAVQJF010074275.1, read on the forward strand.
GAAGCTAGACAGGAAGTGATGTCATGACTTGGGTGCTACAATGAGGACACAAACACACAGGGCCTCCAGTTTGACAAGACAATCTCACCAACAGGTACGGTTGTCCGGTGGGAAGCCAGTGAGGGATGATGTCTTGGTTTATGCACTCCAGCTCGGCTTATTGTTTGGCTAACCTTTATAGCTTCTCTAAGCAGGAGAAACACAGTTTTATTACTGAAACCAGAGATGATAACAAGCTTTTATCTTTATTCCACCACTGTACCTCACTTATACTCTCTCTCTCTCTCTCTCTGTATTTTTGTTTGTTACTATAGAAACAGAGCAGCACAAAACCCAAATCTCACCGCTGTCAGCAGTGTGACAAGGAATTCCCTACATCACAACAATTAAAGATTCATCAGAGAGTTCACACTGGAGAAAGACCGTACAGTTGTGAGCAATGTGGGAAAGCATTCAGTTGGTTCTCTAACCTCAAGAGACACAAAATTATTCACACTGGACAGAAATTGCAGCATTGTGAGCAATGTGGGAAACGGTTCAGTTTGTTAGAACACCTACGAACCCACCAACGTATTCATACCGGAGAGAAACCGTACCAGTGTCAGGAGTGTGGAAGTACATTCATATCCTCGGGTAAATTGCAAGGTCATCGTAGAAGGTATCACACTGGAGAGAGGCCTCATTGCTGTCAGCAGTGTGACAAAGGGTTCACGACAGGTCCAGAGCTAAAGATTCATCAAAGGGTTCACACTGGGGAGAAACCGTACAGCTGTGAAGACTGTGGGAAGAGATTCGCTCAGCGAAGTAACTGCAATGTTCATAGAAACATCCACACTAAAGATAAAATCTTCCCTTGTCAGCAATGTGAGAAGGTCCTTAGTTCCTCTGGTGCATACCACAGACATGAACGTATCCACACTGGAGAGAAACCGCACTGGTGTGACAAATGTAAGAAGCACTTCACCCGATTGTCTCAGATGAAGAAACACAGGTGTGTCTGAGGTCTAAAGTGTGGAGTTGGAACTACAGAAACATTTCACACGTGATTAAACAGCAGCAGAGTTATTATTGATTCTGTATGTTACATGCATTCATGTTGATTTCTTGTGAAACGACTTATTGAAATAACAGCATTGTTCTTTATAATCATTATTTGCTTTCTCATTAAAACATCATGTTTAATGAATGATTGCTTCATTTTTAAAAATTTTCAAGTGCTGACATGAGGTGATTCCTGTAAAATAACTTTTCATATTTTAGATCAAGTTCATGTCCAGATTCTCTCAATTTTGTTGCATTTTTTTAAATTTACGATCGTCCTGGGCAAATCCTGTTCACAGGTGCCAGAGGTCGGTCGACTCCATGCAACACACATGTGAAGCATTTCTCAGAAACGGGTTATACAACTAAATATCAGTTCAGTGATTCACAGGAATGCAAAATCTTTCAGCATTTTCCACAGTTTATACAGTAAATATTTGTGTTTTGTAAAGAACAATATAGACACGGCAATTTTTTTGAACAGCCTAATATTCTGTTTTCTTCACTTTCTGTAAAGTAATAACAAAATTGATGAATACTTCTTCATGTTTTCATTTGCAATAGACTGTGCAGTGTTCCCAATGCATTTGCGTGTGTGGAAATAAAAGCTATTATATGGATTTTGATCTTTACTCACTTTTTTAAACACACTGCTATTATTTTGAACACATGTTCAAATATTGGTTACTCACCAAAATACTCAAGGGTAAACTTAATTTTACATGTTTGTAATCCCAGAAGAGTTTCCAGGAATTTTCCTGGGAATAGCATGTAATTTTGTTGTAATAAAAGGGAGAATACACATATCGCAGACTCTTTAGTAACAGCAGGTCAGCTGATGCAAAATGGTAAATATGTGTATAGGCAAGCATACAATTCAGCATATATGGAGAATTCAAACTCAAAAGTTTGAGTGAACACATTTTTATTGTCATAAGCATAATAAAAATGATAAATGTAAAGAGTCTTTGGAGATTAGCCCCCATCGTGATGACATCATACAGTATATATATATATCGGAACACTCGGGGCTGTGACCCCCAAACTGGGAGAGCGGTTCCAACAGATTCCAGGAATAACATCTGAAATCTCTGTCCAGAAGACTGCAGTCCTAGGAACAGCTAAGATAATACGCAGGACCCTCAAGCTCCCAGGCCTCTGGTAGAGGACCCGAGCTTGAAGGAAGAACAGACTGCCCGAAGGGGCGAGAGGAATTTTTATAAATTGCAGTCTTACAATGCACAGAATGTTCAGATTGCCATACACATACTACACAGAATGTTATATAATTTATGTCATGATAAAATCGTATTCATTTTGGTGCAAAAGTGCACAAAACCTCATACCTACAGTGCACCATTCACACACAACACCTCTCCTTCAGTTTGCTGACAGGATCCTGCAGCTGATGAATCTTCAGCTCAGCATCATCCTGGTGAGGTTTCTGATCAGAGAGATTGTTCACAGTACAGACATGCCTGGACTGCCTTCTTTTGATATGGGTTTCAAATCTTTATTGGTTCCTCTCTCTCAGTGTCCAGAGGGTTTTGTTTTCAGGTTGTATACTTTCTAAGTGTACATGCTTTTACTTCCCAGTAAAATCATACCATCACTGATTGTTTGGCATTTGCTGTTTTCAAGGGAAATGTATTCTTTACTATGAACACCAGGGGTCAGTATTTGATTATATTACATGTTGCAAGAACCGTTGACTTGTGTATGATGTCTTATTCCAACTATTCATTTCACACCTTACAAAAGTGGCATTGTGATATCTTTCTGTGTTCTGTAACTTGTCAAACTAAATATAGGCTATTCGTACTCAACAGTGAAATTCAGGACGCAGTGATCCATGTGATGTCAGTAGGACTATTTCAACATCCTTGGTATTTGAGTGCAGGTGCACATGCAGTATCACTGACCTGTGAGTCTAATGACTGTTGCAGTAATTTGGAAGGTTTATAATGCATTATACTATAAAGAGTGAATTATTAGTACACGAATAGGTCATAGTCCATATGACCGTGTCATTTTAGTTACTGCCAATCTGCGGTATTTATAAGAGGAAAGCATTCAAACCTATCAGCCAAATGACCACTTACTTTAATGAATGATAGAGCCATGGTATAACACCAGTTTAATTCACCAGCCTTATTAAAAATGGATGTACACACAGAGAGAGAGAGAGAGAGAGAGAGAGACTGAGACCGTCCATTCCCTAACAATCAGTCATTGTGTTGCTACACCGGGGGTCCATATTTCACAGCCAGCTTCCGTCACTACTGCGTCAGCACTGATGAGCTCAGCGTTACCGGTAGGGGGGGGGCGTTGGTGAACAGAGGGTGAGAGAGAGGCAGAGAAAACAAGGAGAGAGAGAGAGAGAGAGAGAAAGAGGGCGAAGAAACGGGGTGTTGCCGCCTCTGAGACACACTCGCGCATCACAGAGTAACAGGGTGAGGACAGAGCATCCCTCCATCCTCCTCTCCGGGAAAACGCGGCTGCTTCTTCGATTATTGAAGCCGCACCCAAACCTCGACATTAACACTAGCACACACACACACACACACACGACAATCAAAGCCGAGACGCTGCGGAGACACACTGCGCGTCGACACCAAAGGAGCGAGATCGGCGCAGAAAAGAGCGCTTCGGCGTCAAAGCAGACGGACCGTTTCAGCACCCTGGACAGAGATCATGGCTCCGATGGCGGCGGGCGGAGCTCAGCTCGGTGAGTCCACACTCGGACCTGTTTCACGAATCCAAAGAAGCAGGCGTGCACGGGGCTGTTGGCGGCTCGTCGGTCCCCAATAAGTTATTCCTTCCAACTTGACTCAGCTGCAAAGTATTCGCGCAGTTAGTCGCCGGTGTCTAATACTGAATTGCTTTTGAATTCATGCCCTTCTTGATTTCTTTTTTTAAATAATGAGCGGCACGGGTGCGTTGGAGTAGCCTTTTATATGAAAAAAAAAAAAAAGAAAGAAAGAAAATGGAATAGCTTCGTCCAATGTGTCGCCCAGCCCGGCTTCTGTTTGGGGAGACTTCCAGCCTCCATTTTGCAGCTAGCTGACGGCTAATTATCACGAACACTTACCAGCAGGGTGGCGGTGACGATATTATTATTAACTAAGCTCATTTATGTTTATGATTTGGATTGAAGGAGGCGAAGGCTGGGGAGTACCCGTTCGTTTTCTTTCTATCCTCTCGGTTCAGCAGCTCCCTCACCGCCCTCCGGTTACAACATCCATCAGTCTGTTGTTGTTGCCTTGTTGTCCTTCAGGACGATGGGCTCAAATATTAACGAAAAGAACGTATGTAAAGGCGCTGTGACCCAACATTGATTACTTAATAAGAGGAAGTACCTTCAAACCAGTGATGCATTTTAGATGGATGTTATGCCTACAGCTGTTACAGCCAAACCCACAGTATATATACTTGAAATCCATATACTGTATAGGCATAATAACCTCTAGAATAACACACTATGGGATGCCAATTACATACAGGCGTATGCTCAGGAATGGCAAACAGTTTACCTGCAAAGTCCTGTTACAGGAACAAAGTGATGAAAATACATATTGTTTGCATGTGCTGTCTGCTGTGTGACAACATGACGCTTGCAGCAGCAGAATCAGCCACAAGGCTGTTTGTTATATGAGAAATGCAAATGAATGATCGCCACTGTTGCAGCGCTGGTTACCGGGTGATCCAATACGTATGAGCTACAGTGGATTTGACCAGATGACAAAGATTCAGAAGAAAAGTACATGAGTGATTACCCCCCCACACACACCCATCTCTCTCTCTCTCTCTCTCTCTCTGTATGGGTGTTTTCCACTGGGCCGCCCTCTTAACTGCAGGAAATGGTCTGTGTTTCCACCGCTGAAATAGACCTATTAACTCTGACTGCGTGATTGCTGTTGAGTCACAGTTCACCACCATGAAACAAAGAACCGAAGCATCCAGTGGCAAATTTCTCTTCATAGTAACGTTATAATGATACTATAGGACACAAAAGTGCCATTGAATGTAATTAGGTCCATAAAGTACCACTACTGTTGAAAAGATAACCTCACTGAGTTTCGGCAAACTGTTCCCTGCTGTAGGAGGAATGTATGAGTGTAACACAGGGCCTTTCACACATTTCTGGGCTATTATGCCATTTTTGCAGATGAGCTATCACAGTGAGCCGCCCTGCCTTTACAGTGATGAGGGGTATGAGGCTTTGCACAATATTCAAAAATGAAATATAACCTAAAGTAATCTAGTTTTACTATGTTGCACAAGCTGCTGTTTCCTCTCTGTATCAACCAGAAGTCTTGCCGTGAGTCAAAAACATCTTCCCTAACCTGTTTACATTGAAGATCTGCACATCTTTGAGTGACATTGTCATCATGATGATTGCTATCATAACCAAATAACAGAAAAATACATTCTCCATTTGCATTGCTGCAGAGGTTTTACTTTACTATGTTCTGCTTCTGAGTTCAGCCAATTTTATAAACTTGCCTATCAAGAAATCAACCAGTCAAATAATGACGTTATGTAGTTTTCTCAGCAGTTCATTACTTAGACCAGCTGTTTCCTGTTGATTTCCCATAGCCATGTTAGGAATATGAACACAGTACTGATGGTACTTCATCAAGGCTGAACAGATTGCCTTATTTTCATCTCCCTCTGAGTCAAGCCTGCGTCAGTCAGACACACAAAATGGATTCACTTGCCTCAGTACAAAATCTGTTGTGGTTGTGCAAGCGGAACACTTGTTTCATTTGTGATTATTTGTCATTATGACATTTTTAATGAAAGTTATTTTCTCCCCGTTTCGCTCCACTCTCTGTCCTCCTCCACAGTGGCAGTACCAGTAGGTGTTGCTGTGGTGAGTGTCTTTGGCCTTGTCTTCACTGTGTCAGCATTTGCATGGATCTGTTGCCAGCGTAAAAACACCAAATCCCAGAAGACACCTCCCTACAAGTTTGTGCACATGCTCAAAGGGATCGACATCTACCCAGAGAGCCTCAGCGGCAAGAAGAAGTTTGCTGCACCTACCACGACGACGGCTAACGACACAGGCAAAACTGACGTTAACGGAAACTGCCAAACTGCATCACTAATGACCGGCACCGGTAAACTGGCGTCAAGCCCAAATGATTCCAGACCGGCTCTGCATCTGGATCTGGAGAAACGGGATCTGAACGGCAACTTCACCACCAAACCATTTCATCACCACCACCAGAAGGTGCGGAGCTCTCCAGACCTGGAGCTGCCTTCTCCCCATGCAGGGTTCACCCAACCTGGGGTGATGGACCGCCGTGACCTCCCTTCACCATCCAGCACCCTCTCAAGCCAGGCGCCCACCCCGGCTGTGGACAAGCCCCATGGGGAGGAGAGGGAAGGAGGGCTAGGGACCCTCCACTTCTCCCTGGAGTACCAGCCAGAGAGGAAAGCGTTCATTGTCCATATCAAGGTACTGTATGTGTTTAGGTGTGTGCGTCTTTACATAGAAATCTGGATAAAAATTGTTTCACACAGTCTTCACTGATTGATTTGACCTTTTGTTTCCAGGAAGCCCATGGCCTGACCCCAACTGATGAGCAGTCACTGACCTCTGACCCTTACATCAAACTAACCCTGCTGCCAGAGAAAAAGCACCGGGTGAAGACCAGAGTCCTGAGGAAAACTCTGGACCCTGCCTTTGACGAGACCTTCAGCTTCTATGGGATCCCATTGGCCCGAGTGTCAGAGTTGGCCCTCCACTTCATGGTGCTGAGCTTTGATAGGTTCTCCCGTGATGAGGTAATCGGAGAGACCCTCGTACCCTTGTCTGGGATCGACTTATCAGAAGGGCGTGTCCTGATGAGCCGAGAAATCATCAAGAGGAACGTCAAGGTAAGATCAGAAAAGTTCAGATGTTTGAACCCTTTGAATTTGTGATTCAAATTTGTTTTTGGCATACTTCTGTGTTCAAATTTTTCTTGAGGGCAATCATTGTCATTAGAGTTATGACAATATCTTTAGTTCCAGTAACACTCAAACGAAAGTCACGAATTACTTAAAAGTCCAAAACTAAATAATGACTCATCAGTTCCCTCATTATAACACCAGTGCTAATCCCTGGAAGCACTGCAACAGGGAAGTTCGTCCCCTACTACAATATTAATCAGTACATAAATCAATATCATCCTGAAATCCATTTACTTATTATTATATAATGACATTTAAATCATGGAGCTTTCTCTAACTCACATAAATGCAAATGCATCATATTGTGTTTCTTGAAACCACTACCAATTTTTCATTCTGCTGTCAAGTGTTAATTTAACTCTAATGGCATAATCTGCATCTTTAATGAAAGCTTTCAATGTGAATGTTAATCATATATTTTGCAATTGAATTGAAGCAATTCACTTTCATGTGCAGTTAGGTGGAAAAGGGTTTGTGTTAAAGCTAATGGAGGGACGAGATAGGAAGTGTATCCCTTTGTGGAGACAGAGACAAGATCTATTGCACCATTATGGATTTGAAAGCTGATACTGAGGTCTGGTGTTCTTAAATGGACTGCTGTGAGTTTGGGTAAAAGCCTTTGGTGTTTCTTTTTCTTTATTAGTGTTGTCAGTTATTGCTTCAGTTTATTATCCTCTTTTACCAAATTCCAGAGCTGAATATTCTGAAATCTTGAAAACATGTCATTTATGTGATCAATGCATTTAAGAGCTGGAATAGATATGATATGACACGCTTCTCAAAACACCTGCAACTCTTTGAATAATCTGGATTATGGTTGATTTTTGTTTGCTTTAGAGAAGATCTTTATATCCAATCTGCATCAGAGGGATTCAAAAGAGTGAAGTAGGGATGGCAAATTTGATATGGAATAGGCTATCACATGGATTAATTTTCATTCCCAGTAGTGTATTGAATAGATGGAATGATATTCACACCACACCATTATGGATCTGTGGGCTGGTGGTCAATAGGCTTTCTTTTAGAGGAATGTCATGTACTGTAGTGTCAGCACCAGTTGTTGAGTTGCTGTAGTACTGTTACATTTGTGACCTGAAAAACCAATATTTCCTGAAAATACTTTGGACTAAACTTGTAAGATGATATCTCTATTCTTAATACAGGTCTGGGTACAGCAGTGCTCTATAGATTGGTGCTAGATGGGTAGGCTGTACATGAGCGTTTGTGCATTTGCAGTTGAAATGTGAGATAGTATCAATGCAATTATAGATTTGTGGGCTAATATCATAATAGTACTCTGCCGAGCTCTGCTAAAATGGAAGTACTGTGCCTACCAAGCGGATGCGTTCATGCACATTCGTACCTTCCCAGGAGGAATATAAACTATCTGTAATATCTTTAAAGATCTCAGATACGATACAGTACTCCAGAGAAGGGCTGGGGAATGCGACTCAGAAACTGAGAAATATAAAAGGCTCATTCCCTCTCTGCAGAGCTCCCTCTGTATTTTTATCATCAAGAGGATATCATTTCTGAAACTATGTTCTGCTGGCTCTCTCCACACCGAGGCTGACTATTTTTTCAATTCCATTTCTCCTTGGGGTCCCAGGAGAGGCAAATCTCATAAACCTCTGCTGTAGGGAGAACTCGGCAGTGTATGGACGCTTTTTTGAGCAATCAATCAAAAATTACGTTTCAGAATCCATGATATTGCTTTGCAATGGGATTCTTCTTCTGGATTATTTTGTTGAATTTGATGTTGGCAGGCGAAAAAGAGAAAAAAGGCTTGGCCTGTTTTACTGTAGTCATTTGCCGTGTATCTGCTGTACTTACTTAACATGTTTTCTGTATTTAAGAGAATATATTGTCCCTAGCTGCTCTGCATTAGAAATAGTATCACTTTATCTGCAAATATGTGCAAATAAAAATGTGGATTGACAACAGGGCTTTGCAGAGTGCAAAAGAACAGTTAATTAAATGTCTCCATGTGGCTGTGCGTATGACATGCAATGTGGCTTATTTTGAAATACATTTTGGCATAATTCTCTCAATATAGGCCATCAACCTTTTTCCCTCTGATTGGAAGCAGCCCTTTGCTAACAGGGTGGTGGCTCTCTTTGTCTGCGTGGCATAGATTTGGTCTCACTGCTTTGTGTGAGCACACAGCAGCTCATGGAATCGCTATAGCATGTTGCAGGCAGCATAGCCATCGCCCTATTAGACGCCAAATAGAAAATAGAGCATCTTTTTTTGCTTATAATAATAATGATATAAAAAACAAATCCACAATGTCCCCAGACGAGTAATACAGGAAACACATCGACGGCACAGTCAAATCTGTATTTTCAGAGGCCAAAACATCAGGTCAGGGGTAGAAGTTGTCTTTGCCTGTGTGCTACTTCTCCTTGCCATGGCAACCATAAGTGGAGGCATGAGATCCTGTTAGGTGTGATCACAGCATCTGAGGCGTCAACTCTCTTGGGTGTGGACACAGACATGGATGTGTATGCGTACCGCAGATTGAAGTAACGCAGCGAAAGCAATAATGAGAAGCAGATTATGGATCTTATGTTTGAGATTATGTTTGTGGTTAAGATACGAGAACGCACCCCATAAACAGGTGACGATAATTTAGCTGGCAGCCATTTAACCGTCAGCACTGACATTTACACTACAAGCAGCAGCAGGTTTCAGCACATTGTTAATAGTAGATAATTATTCACCCTATTATGCTTTTTTAAAAATTAATTTGACCTAGTAAAACTTTTTTAATCGTATTTTGCATACAGCCTCTGTGGCAATAAACATGGTCAGGATGATGATGATGATGATGTTCACTTCCTTTGGAAGCTGATCAACATGTCTGAAAGTCTCTTCTTCACTGTTTCCACCTGCCATCTCTTCTTGCATCACCATTTTGTTTTATATTTCCATCCCTACTCTGTCCCTCACCACCTCTCACCTTCCCCCGTCTCCCCACAGAAGTCCTCAGGCCGAGGCGAGTTACTGCTCTCCCTGTGCTACCAGTCCACCACCAACACTCTGACCGTGGTCGTCCTCAAAGCTCGCCACCTGCCCAAGACTGAAAACAATGGTCCTACAGGTACGTGCAGTTTTAGCTGAATGTTTCCATCCATGGGATCACCGCTTGCACGGACAAACACAAATGCTTGTCTGCATGGACGTCCTTCACATAACCATAAACAGAAGAGAGTGAATCATTTTAGTCTTCCTGCCACGCATCCCAGACTACTTTGGATGCTGTCATAGTTGCCACAATGACACTACCACCGCACTAAAGTAATCTTATCAGGATGTGATAGAGAGCACTTTAGTGACAAGCACACACACACACCAAGTGTTTAAACAGCCAGCCTCTTTTGTCCTCATCACTAACATCCATCATTTCCGCTCTATCGATTGTCGTATTGATCTGGTTTAGGAATAATATGCCACTCTGCAACCGCTGCAGGGATGGATATTCACCACATCATTTTTTGCTTCTGTCCTTCATTTGCTTATCTGCTCTTGTCATTCGTCTTCCCTAGATCCGTACGTCAAGGTGAACATGTACCACGGAAAGAAGCGTGTGTGCAAGAAGAAGACCCACGTGAAGAAGTGCTCCCCTAACCCGGTCTTCAATGAGCTCTTTGTCTTTGATCTTCCCTCCGATGAGGGCCTGAGGGACACCAGTGTCGAGCTGCTGCTGATGGACTCAGACACAAGCAACTCACGCTGCCCCAACACCGTCCTCGGCCGCCTGTTGCTGGGCACATCGGTGGCGGGCACCCCTGGCGAGCACTGGAGGGAGATCTGCGACCATCCGCGTCGGCAGATTGCTAAGTGGCACGGCATGTCTGAGGATTAGAACGCCGGTGTGTTGGTGGATTCTGTCGTCCATATCTGATCTGGTCCAACCATGAGAGGGATGGAATGTGGATGGGTGGGATTAACCTCCCGCTAGCCAGTACCCATTGGACTTTTGGTGGAGGCGGGTGGGAAACAAGGGGGAGGGGACTTTGATGTTGTGGGGAGGGGTCATTTGAAGTGATGTCATCATTCAATCAATCATTCAATCACTTATCTTTGAAGTTGTTGGAGTTCAGCGAGGACGGCGGGGCATGACAAAGGGAACTCCATAGCTTTAAATGATTCCAAAGACTGTCACTGAAAATCACCTGGTAACATGCAACATCATCTCCATGGCAACAGCCAATTGTCACTGTAACCGTGTGCAGTGCAGAATGTCTTAAATGTCGCTGTTACTCTTCTTCTTTTCTTCCTCTGCTCCTTCTTCTTCTCTTTCTTCAGCTCTTCCTCCTATAAATAGTAACCTAGTCCATCGTATGAAAACCAGAATGAACCACATTAGACAATGCTGTAAAAAATGTGGATTATGAAAGTTTATTTTATAATGACAATGTTTTCTTCATAAAGATGTAGATTGTTTTTATTTGTTTTTGTTTTGTACTCTTACAGTTGATTTGTTGAACATGTTTTGTAAGTATAAGTGGTATTTCATATATCATTAAGTACAAGAAAGCCTAAATTAGGTGGTTTGAGAAAAGACTGGAACAGACTGAGTGCATTGGGGACAGTTAACTGTGGACATGAGTGTGTGCGTGCGTGTTTCGATATGAGAGTGCTTGTGCTGATGCGACTGTGTGCGTGTATGGGTGTGTTTGTTAGCTCTGGAGGGATGTGAGCCACATAATGTTTACTGTACTTTACTGTTTTGTTCCCCTTACTGTGAGCACAAAGACAGCTGAAGCGTAAATGTATGTACCTTACTATAAAATATGGCAAGTTCTAAGAAATAACTGACTTTGAAGTCTTTATTTCACAGGTATGTGAAGTTAATTGTGTTAACTGTGTGTGTCTGTGTGTGTGCACTCAGAAGTACATTATTACCACTAGGAGCCCTTTTAGGTTTTTTAAGGTTAATGGAATTAGTTTTGGTTGAGCTCAGTTTTTTTTAATATATCGTCACATCTCAAAAGCTCCATTTCACAGAAAATCGCTCATAAGATTGTCCTGTCCAAAGTAAAAGGCTCTTCTAAAATGATAATACTACAGCACAAAGTGCAATGACATGTGTGCATCTTCACCTCCAGCACCCTGGGGATGACATCATCGGGCCCCTTTTCAAGTCTCATCATGTAATGAATGCTGAGTGGCTAAGTGCTCCAGGATGAAGTCATCATGTCTGAATTTAATATCAGCAAAGTGAAACCCCCCCCACCAGACACACACACTCTCACACACACACACACACACACACATTGTTCTTTCTTTCATAAACATACAGGTAAAAAACTGTTCCGCCTCTTATCTCCAGTGTCTAACATTACACCGATTTACATCATGTGTCTGATGGTGAAGCCGCTGGGGAAGCAGGATGTTTTGTCACTCTGCCCTTCCTCTGTAGTTCGGTTCTGAGAAGCCGCTCTCTGAGACTGGTTTCTATTTTAAAACCTCTGCTGTCATCTTTGAAGCAATAAAATTGACCAGGCCAACGTGCAGCATCCCCACCATCCTCCACATTCCTCACCTCCTCACCACCAGTTACGATTGAACTAGCTATCATTAAATGCTGATGCTGTAATGTCCTGAATAGGCGCAGTGTTCAAGGACATTTTGACAACTGTTATTTAGCAGATTGGAAAGGTGAGCAGCTCTCATCTCTGAAGGCAGAATAGTCTTAGTGGTTGTGTTGAACTTAAATGAGCAGATTCAAAGAACCACTGTTGTAACACGGTGATAACAATGACAGGCATACTGCAAGATAATGAATGTCATGATCATGAATGAATTAAAAATAGCAATACTGTATATTTGTTTAAAGCTGCACTAATCCTTTTATAGTAAGAATGGATCAAATCATTTAATTTAATGTGAAAGGTGTCACCTACGATGGGAAGTAAAACCCAGACTGAAATAACACTTAGATCTGCTGAGCATTGTAGCATCTTTTGGCTCTCTGTTTTGGTTTTACACGCTAACAGCTTTACTGTTGTTGATTCAGTCTTCGTTTCCAGCAGCAGTAGGCAACTAAAAAGCTCTGATAAACCCCACTGCACGCTACCTGAGCAGCACCAAACAGCAGGCAGACAAAGTTAGCAGCTAGCAAACATATAGCAGATTAAGTGCAAGGCCTTTCTCTCAGCAGTTGGTGGGGACTAAAACAGAGTTAAAAGGAGAGTGAATATTTTACTTACACTAGCCAGTAGGACAGAAACATGACTTTATATGTATGCTAGTGGCGCTCCATGTCTGCTGGATGTTTAAATAGGCAACCGTTTGCTAATGCATTCATCACATCAACTTTATAAGGTGATAATGTTGATGTGGTCATTTGCTGTACTGCTCCAAATTGTCGAAAAAAAATAAGAATTTAATGCAGGTTTAATTATTTAGGTTTATTATTTGTCTCGCGCACACTTCCCCCTAATTTCTTTTTAAAATAGTTCAGACGTATTCATTGACTTGCCCAAACAGGACCTAAATTTGACTTTTATGCCTGTCTCTGTCTGTGCGTCTTCTGTGTTACTAAGTCCATAATTATTGGCGTGTACCCTTTTTATGTTGCGAGGACTAGGCAACAAAATATAATAAAAGGATGAAGGATGAAATGTTGGCATGAAAACAAGTAAAAAAAAAAAAATCAATACAAACTACAACATCTTCCCCAAACAAAAGATGAAAATAATAAGAGTGATGCAGAGAGATTTTTCAAAAGATCTCCAGGTTTTTCTTTGATAGCAAATGTCTCATTAAGTTTTTCCCAAACAATGACAAAAACATGAAATGCCAGACCTGCAAATTCGTATGTCCTTCATCCCTACGGCAGCTCCGACTCGACTCAAGACACTACAGAGACTACTTTATGTGGATGAACAGCATATGTTAGCATGCTAAGTGTGTGTGTGTGTGTGTGTGTGTGCATTGACAGTACAACCCAGTACAGCAGTTAGCAGTTAATCCCTTAGGATCTAACCCATGCCAGACCCATGCTCTCCTCAATACAATCTTCAGTGATACTGTAGACGATGATGTATATTTACCATTTCTCTGTCAGAGTGATTAAACTAAGGATGATAGACATCTTAATCATCATGTGTTGCTTTTACAGTAAGTAGCTTAGAATATGATACAAGCATGTAGAAATGCATAAAAAGGTATTCAAATCCTGTTCTTCTCTTCTGGGGAAGCACCCATAGAACCCTGCTTTATTGCCCCAAACACACATACACACAACACTTTTCAAACAAACATTACTCCCTAGCGTAGACCACAACCCCCCCCCCCCAACAGACACACACACACACACACACACACACACACACATGACATCATTTACATCAATTCGTAACCCATCTAGTACATCTGTTCTAGTGAGTTCAAGTCAATCTG